>JBCEWB010234842.1:0-42855 GCA_039654565.1 Peronia peronii
ATTCCTTTTCCATGGTCGAATATTTCTTTTCTCTATCAAGCAATTTACGGCTTGCATAGGCTATGGGGAACAAACGAGCACTGACCTCCTGTAGTAAGGTTGCCCCGAGTCCGACGTCAGATGCGTCAGTCCGCAGAACAAAGGCCTGGTCCAAGTTCGGTAGGTGGAGAATCGGCTTGCTTCAGTGATCTGTAGGCTTTTTCCTGCGCGTCGCCCCACTCCACTGTGTTCGGCTGTACATTTATTTTGTTTTGCCACTTGTAGGATGGAACCTGAGACCACAGACACTCTGCTGAAAGAGCTGGGAGGATGCGACCTGTTCCAAGTCATAGTGACCGCAATCTGCGTTCTCATGGAGATGTCCCTTGCCTTCAGTATGATGATGATGGCCTTTGGCGGTTACAACCCTGGAATGACCTGCTTGACCTCTGAATTCAAACAGACATTGAAGGATAACATCATCATCATCAACAGCAACAACAATATCTCAAGTCAGGAACATTCAGATGAACTTTGGACCAGCGCTGACAATAACAATATGTCGTTGTTAAGTTCCAATATGAGTACACACAAGTGGTCAACAATGTGCAGTAAGTTGCAGATATGTCCCGGTGACATCATATTCAGAGATAGCGCCTCCACTGTGGTGACGGAATGGGGTCTGGTTTGTGATCGAGCCTGGATCACTTCCCTTATCATCTCTGTCCAGATGGTTGGTGTTTGTTCAGTGGTCAAATGGCCACTCCATAACCCACTGTGTATGTAGGTCTAGCTTGCAACGTGGTGTTCAATGTGATCGGTTCTTTGTCCGTCTCCTGGCCCATGTTCGTTGTGCTTCGTTTGCTGACGGACTTCGCCATTGTCACTGTTATAACAATACGTGTGGTTTATAATACTGAATATCTGACCCAGTGGGGACGTGGTGTAATCAGTCTGCTCCCGGTGTGGCCGATTGCCGATATTATCTTTGGTCTCATGATGATGGGGTTGAAAAAACTGGAGACATATCCAATACACCACGGCAGCTCTTACAGCCGTTGTTTTTCTTATGGTAGTTTGGATGCCAGAAAGTATGAGGTGGTTGGCACTTCATGGAAAGATAACTCGAGCTAAACAAATACGGGAGAAGATTGTCACACTCAATAGAAAGTCAGTGCCGAAAACTGACGTGTTGGAAAATCTCCAAGCAAAGAAGGACGAACGCGAGACAAGGGATAAGCAGTTGTTTCCTTATATTTATCTGTTTCGTAAAGAGTTTATCAAGCCCACATTACTGATGTCCATCGTGTATTTCAGCATGTCCATTGTCTATAACTCTGTCGCTTTCGGGTTGAGCGCCTTATCTGGGAATTTCTACATCAACTTATGATGTTGCCTGTGGCCAGAATTCCTTTTCAGTTCTGTTCCCAAGTTCTAGTCACCCATATTGGACGACGCCGTTTAGGGTCATGTTTTATGGGGGTCAGCTATGGCTGTGGTCATCGTACAGCATGTGGTGGACAAGGAGAGCAGGGGCCTGCCCACTTTAATACTCGCTATCCTTTGCGTTGGCTCTTTGGGCCCTACTTGGTCTGTCATCAAAGTTTGGGTAATGGAACTCTATCCTACAACAACTCGAACTACTGCCTTCGGCTGGTGTCAATGCATGGCTCGGGTCGGTGGTATTGTCGCCCCTTACCTGATACCAAAGACAGTTCTACCCCTTTGCACTTGCTATATCGCCTTAGGTATTTTTCAAGCCGTTTCTGTTTGCCTCGTGCTAACCTTGCCTGAAACCAAAGACCAGCCTCTTCCAGATGTCAACATTCAAAGTTTGGAGATCAGGGGGATTCCTAGCCATCGTCAAGAAGAGCTGGCCGTCTAGAACAGAAGTTCCCAGCCAGTGGGTCTTGTTTTCAATCTTGGATCCAACGTGATCAGTTCCTCAAGGATGAGATTACTGAGCATCTTTAGTCTCTAGAAGAGGATGGAATTCAGGCGATACTTCCCCCTAAGCTTTCAGAGGAATAGGAAACCCTGGTAAGGAGCCCAATTTGTGCTGCATTTGATATATCCAGCATCCCAGAGATCCAGGACGAATTTCTGAATCTAAGGAACGACTCTCCAACTCTTGATCTCTTCAAGGTGAAATCGGTAATTCAGTTCTGGTGCACTATATCATACGGTATTCCAGAGTCAGTATGATAACCTTAATTGCGTGCCTTCGCTCCATTTACTTCTGCCTATTTGTGTGAGACAGGTATTTCATAACTGAACTCTTTGTCAGTGTAAAAATGAAAAATCGGAACAGAATGGATATTGAAGATTATATGAGACTCACTCTAATAAATGCACGGCCTCGAATTTCATGACTTGTTGCTCAAATTAACATCAGGCATTCCACTAGCTGAGCTGAATAGCTGTTGAAACCAATGTTGATATTATTGTAAAAATGATTTTTTTTTCTGTGAATTAAGGTTGGACCAATTTTGTGATTTAGTTCGCTAATAAATAACTACAGGATTCTTGAATAAAATTTTCTTTAGATGTTTCTTTCTTTTTCCATCACAGAAAATAAAATATAAATCAAACAATTGATAGGGGGTCGCATGAGTTTCAAGCTCTTGGGTAAGGGGTCCGGGGTGCAAAAACACTGGAAACCACCAATCTAGAATATGTGCTCACTCCATAAAGATCTATATGAGAACTGATATTCATTATATGTCAAGTCCCCAGTCTGAGAAAGGCATCTTGAGCATAAAGCTTTTATGTCACCGACTCCCTAAGAATGTTATTTCTCTTTATAACCAACCGCACCACTGGGAGCATTGTTTAGAAAGATACCAATGTCTGAATGGCACGTTCATACAACAGCTTGCTCACAAACACAATTTCATAAACTTTCTAAGTCAATGCACATGTACTGCAATCTGAATTCTTGCATCCAATATCTTTCCTGGGATTACGTAATTTGGTTTTAAGAATAAAAGAAAAGATCAATTTTTGATAAACATATTTCCATTACCTTTCCAAAGACTTGAATGCATGGATTTTTATTTTTAGGTGGCTGAGAGTTTGTAAATAATGAAAGTTCTTTTCGTATAATAATTTGCGGCCGCTTGTTTCAAGGTGTCTTTTAGTCAGTTTCATTAGAACTGTTTTCTGTCCTTTTGTTTTCTGTTCTGATTGTTGTTGTTATCGTCATTATGGTTGTATTTGCTGTTGTAGATAGCATAGTCGTTAATGCTGTGGTTGTTGATGTTATAAATGAATATAATTATGTAGCCTATTTCTTTCTTTGGCTTATCATTATCTGACAGAAAATTACAGATCCCCGACCACAAACATGTTCCTTTAAAAAAATTTAACACCAGCCTGATACCAGGTTATCTAGCTTGAAATGAAGAGATATTGTCCCGCATTTGATCATGACTTAGAGAAAGTTTAGAAAAGTCGGATGAAGTTTTTCAATTTTGATGTTCATCGGGAAGACGGAGAATGTTGAAGTAGAAGCCAGATAGCAGAACGCTAAGCAGTTTAGCGATAAAGTTGGAGGTGATATAGTTTCCTGAGCAAGAATAACTAAATGATGATGCTCAGAGCTAACGCTTCACAGGCCTTGACAAGCTAGTGAACTCGCCCGCATATTGAGAACATCGCGAGCAGCTAGATAATGTCATAATAAGACGTAGTATGAAACTGAAACATGAAACATACTGAACATTAACCTTACAACTGCCGACGAATCGAAAAAAAAAATAAATTCTATTGCTTTTACTCTCCTAGAACACAAAAATTAAATTACGAGAATTAAAGCATCCATCTTACACATGCATTGCCTATTAACCTCTGCCATCTCATTTTTTTTTTAAAGATAACTAAATAAAGTTACAGAAACCTCAGTTATTTTTGCTGACACATTTCGGGTTAAAACTAAATACAATGCATTATTAGCGCAGTTTAGTGCATTCATTGTTTATATGATTGCCCACACAACCGCCAGAATCATACCGGAACCAGCAAAATGGAAACTTTTACCACATATCCCCCATCTGCTGCTCGCAAATTAATTGTGTTTCGGCCCACTGTTTTTAATTTATTAAGTGTTTCAATTCTTGCGAGGCCACATTGAACTTGTTTGTTCAGTGATGTGTGTAAGTTCTGTAAAGCTCCTTTCTTGTTTTTATATTTTTGTGTGTTTTCGTGTATGTTTGTTTGCCTTTGCCTTTCCTGCATTTCCCAGTCTTCTATTTTTTCTTGTGGTGACACAGAGTATTGACTACTAATTTTTAATTATAGAGATAACAGAATAACGTTGTAATTATGTTAACGTTCGCAGTCTCTGGCAGAGTTAGATGCATTTTTGTTGTTGTTTTCGTGTTTGTTGTTGCTGTTGTTATGTTTACTCTCGAAGTTCGTTTTCTAACTTCCTGGTCTTCGTCATTTCAAGCTGTATATTTCTTATTATAGGAGCGAGGTAGACTTGCCATACGGTCAGACTACGACATAACCTCTCGGCCATGGCGCTGCTTTAGTTTAGATTTAGAATTAGATTTCCTTTAGGGGCCGACTTAATATAGTCTAGACTGTACATTTAGAATCTAGGGCTACTGACCAGAATGTGACTGTCTAAAATCTAGCTCCAGAATCTTATTTTATGTTTACTTTAACCCTAACCTTTACATTAATTGTAAATTTAGAACGCACGCTGCCAAATACCGTCCGTACATGTGTATGGGGAACGCTATTTCGGAACTGAAGTGTTGTATATCAGATTTAGTCATGTGACCATTTCGGACCAATCAAGCAAAACAGGGTGATTCTTCCTTCCTCGGAGAAGTCTGGCCACACGGTCAGAATAATCATTCACATATTTTTTAAATTCATTCATTTATTCTCAACATATTTGACTAGTGTTAGCGGTAAAATTAATTAACTATTCTTGTTGTATGACAATAGAACGTATCCACTGATTCCTTTGAAATGCAATAATGAAGTTGGAACTCCTGTAAGGTACATTGTCATAAACGCTTCATTTAGCCTTGGGCACAAGGGATAACCATCTGAACTGACAGAATAAATGATGTTGTTATTTACTATAATAAATGTAACTCTTCTAAACTTTGGCCTTTGATCGCAAATGTTGTGAGTACAGGGACTACCAAACAACTCAGCGAGAAAGACAGGACACGTCATTTTGCTAGTATAGGTTTGTCAAAAGATGAGAATTTGTCTCCTGAAGACGTTGAAGATCAAGTAGGTTTTAATATGTAAAGTTTCTTGATTTGGTGGAAGTGATAATTTTGTTGACGCAGACATTGCCTCCTTGCATATTACTCACATTTATGTGATCACCTATTGAACGGGTTGGTTTGGTTTGGTTGAAGTTTTGGTCCAACGGCTCATTATCACGGCAACAGTTACATTGCGCCAGAAACTGTGGCAGACGTTTATAAATGGTCTAAACAATTGAAGAAGAAGAAAAACAACCATCTTGGCAAGGAAGAAACGAAACAATTTTTTTAAAAAAAGCAAACCACAACCATACAAAACAAATAAAAATACCATAAAAAAAAGTTTAGGAAATTGATAAGCGATCGAGACAATAACAATTAGATCCATCAAAACTACAGGAAATAAACAAACAAACAACAGCAAGGAAAAGTAGGGTTATTAGCAGTCTTTGATTGCATAAGCAGTTGTTGGCAGCTGCTCTTCTTCGATTGGTCCAGGTTGGTGTCATAAATTTCACGCAAACAAAATGTTACGCTTCAGTCATAGGCATTAATAGTATTGTTTTCATTACATCGTTAATCAGTTAACGATCAGTAGGTCATAGCCCTATTCTATTCCTTTCCCTCTCCCTAGTTTTCTATCTTGTCGGATCCCAAACATATAACGAAACACAATGGAAAAAGAAAAAGACTGTGGTTTTCTTTTCTGTTCTGTCTTCCTTTTTATTTGTTTGTTTTCTTTCTTTGTTTAATTTTCTGACATTGTAATCTCTTGCAGTTTTTGATGGTTTTTGTGCCTCATAGTCCAGGCAGTCATGAGCTTCGTCTATCTAGGCCAAGAGGAGGGTCGTGGCCTGTCATCTGTTCTATCCGAAACGTAACCATGACCCATGCAACTAACTGGCGCAGATCCTGGGAGACCCATAAGCCTGGGTGTTATTGGGTTGAGGTGTCAGGTACTAGCTGAACTGTGATATGGAAATATAGAAAACAAGATACGGTATCCGAATGCACATATCTAAGGCCGTGTGTCCACCAAGACGAAAATGACACTACACGATACGACCAAGCATCGTCCGTCTCTCGCAAAAATCGTGCGTCCGCATAGAACACTTTTCACCATTACAATGAACGGTAATCTGCTTTAATATCTGAAGGTGTGTCCACCAAAACGATACCACTACTTCAGGGAAACGACAAATCGGATGGAATCGTAGCCTGCTTGCGCCATTTTGTCGGATGGCATGTGAGCGATAGGCTGAGCCATTTGATTTTTTTTTTTCAATTTTTAGCTTGAATAATAACAATAATAATAAGAATATTTTTCATATTCATATTCCTTATCCAAAAATTAGTAAAATCTACGCGCAAACCACTTGGTTTGAATTTGTATTTAACGTTTTACTACCATCAAATTCAAGGAACGCTAACGCCACACACTACCAACTAGATCAAGGCCAAATAACTGGACATGTCGTTTTCGTTTCGATGGACATTCATGCAGAAAACGACACGATCAGACTTTGGCCCACAGGTGAAAAATCGTGTCCTATCGTATTGTTTCCGTCTTGGTGGACAAGGGAATTATACACGACACAGATTTGCTTTGAGATCTGGGCAAAGTGTCCAGTGAGAGGGCTGTACTCTGAATGCAGATGCCCCACACAAGTCCCACACAGGCCGCACACCACGAATCCTACACATATCCCCCATAGACAGCACGCAGGCCCCACACAACCCCACTCACACCGCCAACGGGCTTCGTACAGACTCCACCCAGGCCCCACACGTTTCACACAGACAACACACAGGCCCCGCATAGGCCCAATACATGTATCAATCTTTACACTGGCCCCACATCCTATACAGGCTTCACACAGACCCCATACAGACCCAACGCAAGTCCCACACAAGTTCCACACCAGTCCCATACAAGTCCCACACAGGCTCCACAAGTCCCACGGGGGCCACACATTCGTTCCACACAGACAATCCAAATCGAGATAACCTCCACCAGGAGGTTGAAATACGTATATAGAACGTAACAACAACCCCCAGGCCTTACCTAGC
This sequence comes from Peronia peronii, assembly GCA_039654565.1. Taxonomy (NCBI): domain Eukaryota; kingdom Metazoa; phylum Mollusca; class Gastropoda; order Systellommatophora; family Onchidiidae; genus Peronia; species Peronia peronii. Next base: position 7,284 of record JBCEWB010234842.1, read on the forward strand.
TCCATTCAGTCCCCATACATTCATCATCTAGGCTCCACACGTTCCACACCGGTTTCACACAAGTCAAAAAGGCCTTACAAAAGTCTCACATAGGCCCCACATAGTATAAGCTCTCACTCCCATTATTCTACAGTTTAGTACACTGCTAGTGCAACGTTTGCCATCTTTGTTTCTACTTGATTGGTAGATGCCATGTTGTAGTTAGGCGAGGACTGTGTCGTGTGAATGTCCTTGTAATGCCGGCGATATCAAAGGAATATCAGGGCAATCCTGTGCCGTCTATATCTTTAGAAATCTCACATAGCAGTAGGCTCCGTGGAACAGATAACTGTCTAACTTCCATTTCACTTCTTTTCAACACGAAATGATAGTAAAAATGGTTTGTTTGTTTGAATGTGTTCTCTGTTGTTACACTGGCAATTATCGTATATAGATTGCATACGACGTATATGAAAATTATTTTTTTAGAAACGTATTGGTTTTGTGAGCTATAAATGACATACCTAAACTCATTATATATACGTATATAACAAGCTAGATCTGACGCTAGATCAGGATCTAACATGGAACTCACATGGCTCAGCTGAGGGCACAGACGAAGGGCTCACCGAATTTTCTAAGAGCAGTCAAAGGACAAGGCTGGGGAACCAACATCAGAAAGTTGCTGCAAACTGCACATATCTCCAGCCTGAGTATGCAAGCGAGGTGTGCGACACAGCCAATAAGTGCACGCTCGAGAAAGTAGATTCAGTCTAGAACACAGCCCTACCAACTACTGCGGGAGTCCAAACGAGAATCTCTGCGGACATACTGAGGTGAAACTACGTGTGATCCCGCTGGCACTCTGGATAGCAAACTCAGTGCTCCATGCACAGGCTATGGCTCTCAAGACGAGCAGGTCTATTGGCACACAGGTAACCAACAGGACAGGAGCCCCACACTCAGTTAACCATGAGGAAAGCCCACTGATATCTGGAACGATCGGATATAGACCAGAAACGTCCGCGACACAGCGCTGTCTTCCCATCCATGGGAGGCTGCCGCACCGGAAGCAGACATCAGTCTCACCGCCAGGTGTGGTAAGGATATCACCCAACGGTGTCCAAGCAACGCCCTAGAATAGTTCGATGAGATAGTAAAGGACAACGGGAATGCAGTTGGCCAGACATACATATCCTTCATGGAGCCTCCCACTGTCACATGATAATCACTTGGATCCCAGCGAACATGAGTTCAAGGAAAACGACTCAGCCGACCAAGCCGCAAAGCGACGACTGGCGAGTGCCAGCGCAGTGGAGACCAACCTAGATCACAGCAATGTCAACAGTGTCATGCGATGAAACGTCTGGGTCTGGTAAGTCGACCAGTGGAAGGTGGAGTTAAACGGAACAGCAGCTCCAGGGATGTTCAGAAGGCCAGGAACAAGACCCAGTGCCAACTATAACGTCCCAGTGAACTCAAAGATGTAAAGGCTGAGGGTGGGGAATCAGCCCCACAAGTTCACCAGCTACGGGAGACCCATCCCCTGTGACACATGTGACAGCGTAACGAAATTTGCTTTCTGGCATGAAGAAAACAAGGCCATGGCTCGGATTCAACATGCTAATGGGTAAATAAAAAAATATTTAGATTCTCAGCATCTGGCTAGATGTGCACTTTAATAAATAGGACAGACAGGGAACAACAAGAACTGCATAAATAGAATGCCTGATACAGTGCGGACATAATTATGTCATGGTTGTCATGTCTTGTTGTAGCGTCTCAAGCTTGAAGTTAATTCCCTATTAGGATCCTTAAAAGCCTCTAAACTCTGCACTATGGTATGTGAACTAGTACCAAATTCCTTGCTTTAGAGAGGCAGCTCTATTATAAAGAACACCAACTAATATGAATCAAACATACACAAAATGATAAACCTGACATGTATGAGGTTGAAGTTATGCTAATATGCAAATTTATTTCGATCTATAAAATATGAGATCATCACACTGAAGTGCAACATTTTCATTGTGCATTTGCAGCCTGTATTAACCCAGAAATGTGAAATACTTATACAAGTAAAAATATATGGAAAAGAAGGAACCATAGAATATTAAGACATTGAGGTAATAGTTTTCTGCTAACTCTTATTGCAAAAAAATGTTACTATAACTATATAGGCCATATTATAATATTATGACTTCGCTTAACATTCTGATGACAACTTCTCTCCACACTCTAAATAAGCCAATATAGGATAGTAGCATACACAGAGAATAGTGGACATCTACATGTACATCACAAAAGATTCACAAAAATGTGTAATACAATGTATCATATATATATATATAAATGTAGGCAGCATAAAATTACACAGCTGTTATGTATCCAGCTAGAAGACTGGAAGAACTGGATATTCAATTCTACAAATCCATGGTTTTGGAATACATGTATCTACAAATCCACAAAATACTTAGAAACGCCTGCAAAAGATAATTAAGTAATTACATCTCATACTGCAATCGTTTGACTTATGCAAAATGATCTAATAATGTAGAGTCCATCGTTTGCACGTCCCAGGGAAATGAATCAAATGTCAATATTATCATGCATACACTAGAGCTGTTGCTGTCTACAGAAAGTTGGTTGTTTTTCTTAAGCTTTCAATCCTAAGAAGTAGTATTATTTCAGCTTTACATGGCTGCCTGTTTTTGCTGTTATGGATAGAAATGTGGAATCTGGAAATTTTGCCCGGACATTCTGCCTATTCTTCATCAATTTTTATTGCCAAGAGTTCTTTCACATGCGTAACATACACATGTATATATGCGAAATATATCTGCCCTTATCTGAGAAGGCTAGACATCGGGCTTCTATACTGAGAGGAAGCCAGGGAACCATTCAGTAACTGAAAAAATGTCGGTTTTTGATCTTTGTGTCCTTTCATTCGCCAGTGGGAGGACCCATGAGTCAATCCTGGCCACAACCTCATTGACATGAGTTGTTTTCACCATGGAGCGACACCAAACCACATAGCCAGGGCGACATGTCAGTAGAAAGTGAAATGACTTAACATTGATAAAACAAAATATCAAATTACAACTCTTTTTTTGCCATTAATGGGAGATCTTTTCACCAGCTCCGTTTCTTTCTTATGCCAGACATAAAAGACGTTGAACAAGCAGTGTGAAGAAGAGAAAAATCATTTTACTTCTTGCCATTCAAAATACTGATCTCAAAAATTATTACAACAAAAAAAAATAGTTTCCTTATGTTGTACAAGACTTTTTGGGGATTTTTAAAAATGTAAATTTTAAGCAAAGAATACAAAAGTGATTTTTTCTTCTTTATATACTGTTTGTTTAACCTGTCAGGCAAAGGGACATAACAGAGTTGATCAAAACAATCTCCCATTCAAGTTCAAAGTTAACTCCTGGAATCCCTAATGTCAATAAAATCCTATTTTCTCCACACCACCTCTTTTTGACATATGACCCATTTCACATAACTGTGCAACATTTATATGCAAGTCACCTTTGATAAGAAATAGCAAACAATATGACATGTGACACAATGAAATCAGGTGCTCGTCAAACCAAGGCGACCAGAGAAATCACGTTTTTCAAAAGTGAATGAATTTTTTTAACACAATTTTTTTTTTCTTCACATAACTCTTCTATATCAATCTAAAAATATATTTCAGAATTAAACTTGCTAAAATGGATTGAGTAAAAGCCCCAAAATTATAATTTAGTGGCATGGCCTAATAAGGACTAATGTCTAATAAGGATTAATAAAGGGTGATCTGCCATTTTCTCAAAAATAAAATTCTATTTTCAAAGTTCACGGGTCAAGTTTGACTGAATCTAAGAAAATAGAAATGGAAAAAAAAAAAAGGTTATATAATTTTACAATGTCCAATTTTGTGATTCACTCCTACATATTACCAGTAAGTAGATAAATTTTATTCAATAACTGCTCTGAATTAATTCACACAGCAATGGTAATGTATTAGAAGTATCATTCTGTGTCACTAAAACAACTCGGAAATTGATTACCACTACACATGTACCTAAAACAAGACAGAAAAAACATGAAGAAAAAAATTGTTTAAGTTCAAAAATTAAAAGATTTTGTTTGACAATGAAGAGGTCTTCCAAAATGGCACATATAACAACACCGAATCTTAGTAACAAACTAATGAAAATTATAAAGGCACTAAGCAGTAATGAGTGACTCAAATAGTCGTAAAAATAAAAAAAACTACAACGATAACAATATAATAAAAAATATATTTATATGACAATATGAATTCACATCAACCAGTAGATGCCCTTAGAGAAATTCATATATCTCTATATCCAAAAGATATAATCAAGCCATCATGGAATGTATTGCTCAGTATCCCAAAAATCTCTAAAAATAATATAAGCTCACTTACATGTAACACAACAAGTGCTGTATCTGTGGAACATAGTCTGCTGAGTCAATTTCATGAGGCGATATGCAGAAGGATACCATTTCCATTGTAGAGTATTAAATAGAACAATTAGTTTTTGTTTTGCACGAGAAGGATATAACTAATATTCTATTATGACAAAACACAAAATATCATCTATTCCAACAAATCTTGAGAAATGAAACCAGCCACTAGCTTACAAAATAAAATAAATCCTCATTTTTCTTTACAAATTAACCCATACAAAAAAAAAAAAAACAATGATCTATTCACATAAAATAATTATGCATATATTTAAATACCACAACTGAAAGACTTCAAGAGAAATGGCATAAAAATAAACTCTTGCAGATATTGAAATATTATCATGATTCTTATGTACAAAGAAGTATAAAAATTCAAAGATTCTGTAGTTTTATAGATAGGAATGACCAAAAACTAATGTAACACAGAAGGATACTAGTATATCCATGATTTATTATAGTCTTAAGCATAAAAAAAGTATGGCATCAGTACTAATAAAACAGATCCAAACGTTATATAAAAACTGAAACAGCTGCTATCTGACACCTTCTGAATTACAGAAAATGTTCACTGTTACAAAAATATACTGATATTATTAATAATGTATACAATGGATTTCACAACCGATAGAATACTTTAAAAGAGACAGAAAAAGATAATCTGCTCCCTTTCACTAACAGAGATTTGATCTTCAAGAATCAGCTATCAAGGTAATCATAATAATGTACATGAGTAAATAATTCATTTGATTTAAAATGCATGTATGGTGAACAGCTTTCCAAACATTAAACAGCTTTTGCCATCACTTAAGTGTTTTATTTTCGGTATCATCATCTAAAGTATTTGCATTCAAATAAAAAACATCTCTCCTGAAGGAGATACTATAAAGATTGGATTAAAGAAACTTTTTTGCATTTTGAGATACTGTCAGTCTAGCTGTACTTGTACACTGAATGTTAAAAGTAAGATTACTGAATACACTGATATACATGTATGCTAAATGTTTTAAACATCTTTTCTCATAACTAGTTTATAATGCAAACACCTAAAAAACAAACAAAAAAATAGATAACAACAAAAAAAAATAGTTCCCCATCATTATTTTTCTATCTGAAAGATTTGGATAGCTAGTCATCATTCATATCTGTTTATGCTTCTTAGTCAATATTTACCACTGTATAATGCTTTTTAGCCATGTTTACTGATCTCATTTATAGAACTTTTTATGAGGAAATTCCCTTCTAGAGAACATTGTTACAATAACATGTACAACACGTACAAACAAATTACAAAGATGGTTAGCACTTTGCCTGACATTTATTCATATAGCTGCTGTCTAAAATTATTGCATAATGTTTTCACAACAAGATTTTTGTATCAACATTGTGTTCAATCTCCTGCAATCAACTGGTTCTGAGATAGCAGAGAATTTATATTTATTGAACAGAATTGTGTTGATGGTAAAAAATCTTCAAGAGTACAATACTGCATTAGTGATATATAAGAAACAGTTTATATCAGTAACAACAGACAAGCCATGCTTATCATTGCCATCATTTTTCTATCAGTGCATGGAGCATTTCAGCAGCTTTTAGCCAGAGGCAAAAAACTGCTTTAATGAGTTACTTGTTGTGGTACCGTGATAAAAATCATTGTGGTTATAATTATGTTTGTGTGGTATGCCAATTCAGGTCAGGAAGTTATAAAGAATACTTCAATTGAAAATCTTATGGCCAGTTTCTACAGCCTATGAAATTGCTCTTACACCGAATTTTTTTTCTTTCCTATCGGTGCAAAACTACAGCTTCATCCATACACAAACAGCCCTCTGTTTTTGTTTGCTACTCACACATAGCCACTAATGCTTTAGATATGAGGGCATTCTATTAGTCAAAATAGTTTAGACTTAACAGAGGCTTAAAAAAGGGGCCATTTCTACATATCCCATAATAAGACAGGTTTGCCACTTTTTACACTATACATGGATAGTGAACAGTAGAGACGATATGCATATATGCATATGTTTAGTACATGAAATCTAAATTGTGATTCACAACCTACCTCAGAATATTCTTTAATATTTATACAAGAAGTAACATCTTAAGAGTTCACCCTTTGATTGATGGTGTGTATGATGTAGCAAATATCGGAACAAAAAATACATTAACTTATGTCAGAAACTTTTTATATCATCAAAGACAAAAAAATAGTAAACACAAGCTGCCAAACTCTTATAGAAATATTGAATATATGGCAGGCAGTAATATTTGTTTGAAATTCAAAAAGTATGATTAGAAAACAAATGAAACAAATACATTTTGTTTCTACAGCTCTCATCAGGATGATAGCCTTACATAATGAGACTGGAATTTGATTTGGAGGCCAAGCACACAAAGAAAAATGGACATAAATATTTTGTTCTATTGTGTAACTTTGCTTTAAATAATTCCACAGCATAATATTATCATATCATTATCATCAGTTTTGGGAGTAAAGGTTAAAACGAAACATCAAACTGAAAGACAATTTTGCTGAGTTTAATTGCAGACCTGATCTAGTCCCATTCTGTTTTGTTTTTTAATTTTTTTTTGACAGTCCTCAATTTTTGATGTTATATTTTTAAAGATCTAAATTTTAAGCAACTTTAACTCATTATCCAATCAACATTAAAGATAAATAATTATTGTTCATAATAAAGAAAGACTGGGCAAACCATATTCAACCCAGACCTGCTGCTATTTTTCAAATGCTCAGATATTCACAGAAAGCAGTAATACAACAAAGCAAAAAAAAAAGTTTCCACTGCATAAAGGACATGACAGTTTCATGCATATTGTTTTTATCAACATGACGACAACCAAAATACATCAGATTTATAAATTCTAATACTAACTACTATTTCCAACAAATGCAATTTACAACTAACCGGTACTAATGCTATGTCAGTAAAAATTATAAACAGTTCATGGAATTGCAATAATAAGTACTATCTTGAATGTTCCTTTGCAGAAAGATCATTTACATTATGTAGATTGTTTGCTTCCACTTTGTCCTTTTTCAGTTTGTAAAATATACGAAATAATCCTCTGACCATCAGGCCAAACCAATAAATTTGTGGAGCCAAAAGTAGTAAACATGACAAATTGCATTTAACAGGAATGTGGAAGGGCACCTGCACCCATGAGATACCTGCATAGTCAGCATACTTGTAGTATAAAAAAGGAAATACACTAAGCCGAGCAAAAAAGAAAACAATAACCATGCAAAGGCTTGTATAAAAATACAACTTGGAATTTTTCATTTTGAGCTGTAGAAAGAGAGAAAGAAAAAAAAAAAACAATGTTAAGAGTAGACATAATATCCACATTTAATTAATCTCTTCCTCTCTTAACTCTAGAACTGCAACCCAGCCTAAGGACTACAATGCCCTGCGGTGCGCCTTGCCGACCTTGTCAATCTGCATTGTCGGTGCCAGTTCTTAGCCTCAGGGTATTTATTTTAACTATAGAGATTCCGCCTTGGCTTCGGAGTGACACAATGTAGGCCCAGATTGACCACCTTACTGACCAATGTCTTCCTCTAATCCCTCCTCTAACTCCACCCTTTCTTCACATGTAATAATATTTGCATTGAGCCAATGGTAGAAGAAGGGGTTGTATTCACAGAGACATGTCAATTTCATATGGATGCCAATTTTATCTTATCACCCTCATTACATAGACCATTCCCATTACAGATTTGTTCATAACCTGATGTAACTGCTTGGACCAAACCACTTCACATAGGGGCGTATTTTCGTTCACATTATAGAATCTTAGCGCAAACTACATGCTATCATCCCTCTGACCACATGGACTTAGATTACTCTTATTAGATCAGACGGCAAGCGTTGACAGGGCAGCAGTGACTACAGAGAAATATATACAAGTGATCTAATGATGGCACAGAGTGAGAGCACAAGAGAGCTATCTGATATATAAACTAATAGATACACAGGTTATCTTAGCTTTCATTCATAGCAATTATAGCTCACTTGTACTCTAAACAGCTTGATTGGTGGTCAATGTGGAACTTGTTGAGTGGGTCAAGTGGTCAGGGGGGTCTGCGTTATTATTCAATCTGATATAAACAAAGAGACTACGTGTATTTGATACTCTCTCGCATCATACATGTAATTTCTTTTGATTGTAGTTCAGACCACTTGAGAGGACTTGAGTGGATTATGTAGCCTTTGATTTCTGTTCTTCTCTTCTGTTTAGGAGGATTTCATCTTTTGGCCTGGAATTTCTCACTGTTCTATTAGGTAAAGTTTCCTTTACCTTTTGAAGGAGTGTCTGTTGAATTGCCCATAGTTATTATGGTGATAATCTGACAAAACGGCAGCCGAGAAACCCGAAGTTTAAGTGATATGGTGAGAAATATCACAGCGCAATGAAGAGCCCCCACGAATAAACACGGTCCCCGCATGCAGGGCTTTGCTTTACCTGTGGTATAAATACATGGTTTGCAGTTCTTGGGTTAATAGGACAGAAGGGAATAAAAGAATAAAAAAGTAAATAAATGTAACTTATAATGCAAACATCTAAAAATTTTTTTTAAAAAAAGATCATGACAAAAGAAAAAACAACAGTTCCTCATTATTGTTTTCCAATCTCAAAGACCTGGATTTCTAAAGGCTAGGATTGTCGCTGATGATATCTGGTTGCACATTACTGCATATTAGATGTATCATGCTCATCCTACAAATGCAATCTATGACAAATCATTATCACAGATTATCTTCAACCTTTAAGCCAGCATTTATTTTTTCATAATTCTTTATAACTATAAATATATGATAAACCATATCCTATTTACAAAACTTTCTTGACTAAAAAGTCTAGAGTCTTCCTCTGCAAGACAAATAAATGCTAATATGTATCACAGAGTATAACTCTCATAGATGTTGATGAAATTTGTTGTGTAAATAAATATATCTGTTCAATTTTGTGCAATTAATTGCTCTCAGATCCTGTAGTGTTTTGGTACACTCAGTAAATTTAACTGTACCAGATAATTCTATCTGTCTCAATATACCTCTGAGATTGAGGATAGGTAGATTATTTCAAAGTTAACTCACCTGTATTAAAATTTCTCTGGCAGAGATAAAAGGTATCACCATCTCAATCATGAAGAATGTCCCAAAGAAAAAATCTCCCCTATTATTGCGGAGGATCTGTGAACAGTGTATAGATGATTAGACTGCGAAATAACTGATACAGATACATGTACATGAAGTTGATCATTTTCAATACTTAATCAAAACAGTGCTTTAAAATTTACTTTCTGAAGAAAAATTCAAATGTTAAGTATTTATACTATAAACAAAATATGTTCTTCACTAAAAAAATGTAGGTCCTATGGTCTGGTGGAGATACACCGTGAATGAGAGAGGCTTAGAATTTTATGGCATGATTCACTGTACAGTGGGCCAGACCCAATACATCTGTTCAGTTAACAAAATTAACTCATATATGTACACAGTTTAGAATGCCAATTGCAAAAAAAAAAAAAGAAATTAAAAGACAATTGAACATACAGGTTGTAGAGCAGAAACTTGTAAGGTAACTTTGCTTCATGGATGAGAAAAGGCAGACAAAACATACTCTTCTGATAATGAAGAACTAAAATAACTGGTGCAATGAGACAGGACAAGGACTGCAAAGCTGGTTCAGGGTAATTATAAGTCAGAATAGTTCACAGTCACAGTTTGTTGATTCACCACAGCTTTCTATCCATCAATTGTATCTTTACAGTCCCTGAAATATTGTGCCATTATCAATTGAAAACAATAAAGTTAAAACTGTTGTAGGAAAGCAATGAAAAGTGGGTGGTATAAAAAGTGAGAAGGTGGGAGAGAAGAGATCATATTCTTTACCAAAATGATGGGTAGAAGTATGGCTGGCAGGCAGATGTGATGGGCCACCATTAAGATATTCTTCCGTATGTACAACTGTATTCTCTGGGACAATATTAGACCTCCATATGCTGCTTCATGCACTCTGATATTGTATGCATACATTGCCCACACATCATAGACAAAGTAAGGGACACCAAAGAAAACATAGGCATTTGTCAGCCAGTGCCTGCAGAAGATACACAATGGACAGAAAAGCATTTTTATATTGAAATTTGGACAGATTAATTACAATATTAATCTGAAACAAACAGCTTGTTTTCACATCTGCAACTGAACCAAGATGATACAAATACTTTTATTCTTGGTAATCATGTTTCAATTAAACAAATTAATTTCATGTTCCAGATGATAAATGAACTATTTGATTATTTTTCTGTTTCTACAGTAGAACTCTGATACTAAGAAATGAAGGGACCAGGATTTTTATTTTTATTTTTTAATATCAGAAGTTCTTAATATCCAACAGAGACCATAAAACAATGGGGGCGACCCATACACTGACTCATCGTTAGTATTAATTATTTCCTCCGATAAGCGTCCCCTTACAAAGCCTGCATATGCGTTTTGCACAGAAAAATGTCTCACAATAACAATGAAATATTGAAAATGGTAGGCTACTGAACAATACGGTTTACTCTGCGCTGAAAGCTAGAGTAATGTGCTGCAGTGTGTAGATTAAGCAATAAACATGGTTTAATTGATGGCCACTCCAAGACCACTGACTGCACGTGCTAGATCTGCGATATCGCAGAACATTCCTTAACACAGTAAAGATTATTCCTCGTCTCTCCCACCGGCATGCCCTGCCCAAACTGATTTACTTTCACCAGCGTGGACAAAGAAACACTGTCCCCACCCCAGGTTGTTTTACCAGGGCCTAGAGTATTGCATAAGTATCTACTATCACGCAAATGTTGTCTCATCTTTAATCATTAGTGTATAATCAGAGCCATTGGGCATTGTTAGGAGTGGATGAACAAACAAAATGAAAGCTAGTCGTGCGCTCAGTTTAACCAACTTTGGCATGCCGTCAAGTGGTTTTACTCATCACTTCTGGGAAAATTATTTCTTTATAAGCGAGATCGGCAGGACTGGCATTTTGCAAATTCTGAGATTTCATTACAAGAAAGAATAAAGAGATAAAACGGGACTGCAGATTCTTTTCTTTATTACCGAAATCTCGCAACATCCGATTTTGTAATATCAGAGTTCCACTGTATTTTAATATTTTGACATCTGAATTTTTTATTTAAAATAATATGTACCACATTTATATTATTTTATATGAGAGTATTAAACAACATGGCAAATGATCTTACGTGTCCTTCATAATATCATTACATGAAGAGGCAACGATTGCACCCACAGCTGTTGAAATGGCTCCTTGAACTGCACTGATAACACTGAAAATACATACAAATGAATAATTATTATCAGTGCTACAAGTCATAAATCTGATTCCATTTAAAATCTAATTTCAGACATACTGAAGTCGAAGATCAGGGAATTTACATTTGAATACAGAATATAATATAATGGCATCCTTCATCCATGTCTATCCCACTGATACTGTAGTGTAAATCTTCGGTGGGGGAGGGATCGTCATTGAATGTAATTGTAACAGAAATAGGCCTACCTAGATCTAGTTCTATACTTTCAAATTTACCGGCAAGCTATGACATAAACATCAGCACTAGTGAGGATATTTCCCCATAATAATTGCAGGATGTTTCTGACAAATACATGGGAAGAACAAAAAAACAATGTTCCGAGACAAAGGATGACAAGGTCCTCCATCATCCGGTTTTTGTTTACAACTCCGAACCACGTTTTTAACTTTCCCGTTCCCGATGATTGTTTTTGTTTTTTTCCTAGCGTACCATGCTCGGACTTCTTTTCTATCGCAATATTACGTCAGTGAGCAGTTACTAGATCTAACCATAGAGAATCTCCACTGAAACTGTTGCATCGACACTCATAACTGAAATCTCGGAGCACCCCTGCGGTCAGTTAGCATACCTGCTTGTCATGTGCATGTGTGTAACACATAGCACAATTTGAAGGCATCAAGATCTGTTTAGCTCTGTGGCCGTGATGCACAAAGATGCATGAATTCAAACGCCGCGCAGACGTCATTGTCTTGCTGTGCGGTCTACTCACTAGATCTGAGATTTCTAAATCAAGATCAATATCTAGATTTTTAGATCAAAGCACAGCCAACCCATAAATTTGAAACTTTGACCGCTTCAGTCGAGACAAGTATAGATCTAGTAATTAGTCTGATAATGGGTGTTATCTTTAACTACACAGAAAAATTAGTCTACTTTTTGATTTTGAAAGCTGTTGAACTTTCATAGCCTTTTTATTTGGGAATTTATTTTTTCAATAAACCAATTTCATGCTCTTTTCTATCAGTAAATCACTAGATCTAGATCTAAATGGAATACAGAGTTTAAACAACTTGTGGCTTATCTATCAAGAACACATTACAGTTTGTACACAAATATTGATTAGTTTCAAGTTTCTTTGTAATTGGATGTATTTCTTAAAATTTTATGAGCAATAATAATACTGATTGCAAAGATAACTTTATATTGTCAGTTTTATCAAAGAATAGCAGAGGTTGAGACAGAATGCAATTCCTGGGTGTTTGTGTATTTTTATCACAGTTGTACCATTTCAATACAGGGCCTGTATTGTGATATTGTGATGCCAGGACCTTGAGACAGTCTTAATGCTTAATTTTATTTCTATGTTGTTTTTAATCAATTTACAATTGTTAATGATGATGAAGGAACAAATTAAAATGATTGTATGTGCACTATACTATAATGGCCTTGTGGCTTTTCTTCTACATAGCAATGCCTCGACCATCAAAAGGGAAAGGAGGAGCTGGGGAGAATTCTAAAAGTTCAGCAGAAATTAAAAGTGAACCAAAGTCTGATTCCAAGAACGAGAATATTAAAACAGAAATCAAGACAGAAAAGCCTGAATCATCATCAACATCTTCATCAAAGCCAAGCAGCAGCGATGTCAAGATTGAAAAAGATAAACCAGTTGCTTCCTCATCAAACAGTCAAAGTCCAACAGTTTCTACCACAAGTGAAGAAGTGAAAGGTGCTATGGGTGGAGTTCCGGCATCTTCCAGAGAACGAATACAGTCACTGCTCGGAGAGTTGTTCCACGATGTCAAAGATATACAGGCAAGTAGACCTCAGGCATTCCCACTTCTGTGCAAATAATATTGAATTGCTATTGCTACAGAAATTGACATTTTTTGTCTTTTCTTCAAGTATGAGCCTCTTTCTCAGAAGTCAGGATCACACTGAAATCTATAGAGCTTTACCATTTTTTATCTTAGAAGCTTGGATTAACTCAGAATTTTCATCTTTTTTTCTTTGCTGAAATTGAAGAGATTCTTGGTAGTGAATATCATTTCCAAATATATAAAATTATGTTCTTATGGTGAGCCCTTATGTTAACTTGATGCCATACTAGAATGTAATGACCAATCTACCTGTTGCAGTATGGAACATAGATTATACATTATACTGCAAAGCCAATTACTTTCAGGAAACAATTTGATATGAATGGAATTATTATGTCTTATGTAACAAGAAAACTAAAATAGTTTAATTAAATATGTTTGTTCACAGGTTGAAAGAGATAGAGCAGAGCACAATTTGACCAACATTCGCAAAACACATGAGAAAGTGCAAGAAGAAGGCCGATGTGAGTTATTTTGCCATAGACAAAGTCCTGTAATTCATTTCATCAGTATAGCATTTAATAGAATGTTTCGTAGAATTTTTTTAGAAAGATCCCTTAGCTTATAATTATAAGTCAAAAGAGAAAACTCAGCTTATTGATGTTATTAAATTAGAGGTTTTATTTTTTTTGATGTATATGATTGTAAGTGAAATACATATACAAATACTGATAAGACTGAGTTCTGATTCTCAGTCTCATAGAGTTGTATTGTCAGATATGGGAGAAGAGGTGAAATTTCTATAAATTTTCATGCAATTACAATATCACTTACTTCATTGTGTTAACATTGGCCCATTAAACACAGATCAGAGGATCCTTGATGTTCTGAGTCTGCAGATTATCACATTTCCTTTGAATACTTATGTATGGACTTGTTGTTTGATATGATCTCGTAGGGAAACATTGCACAAATCTGATGAAATATTCAAGTAATCCATAATGATAGACAGTTTCATCTACTGCAACGACATGTTCAGTTTACCATTGCCTTTTCAAGATTGCTTATACTGTAGGTGCAAAAAAATCCAAACAAACAAACAAATGACCACAACAAGCCTGAGGGTTGTTTTGAATTATCTGAATGATCACACAGGTATTGATATGTTACAAGGAAGTAGTAACTGTGACATTTTATTTCTCTGTATTTTTGTATAGAACAAAGCACTATTGCAATGTATAATATAATTACATAATATATTAATGCATATGTGTGTGATCTGTGATTTCCAGTAACTCCCTACTACAGACAGAAATTGAAATCCTTGTACAGTGCAGCCTCCACAGATGCAGAAGCTGAAGCAGAGTAAGTGAACATTTCAATTGAAACAATATTATAATCGATTGCTAAGCTGTATTGTCATACAATCAGATGAGATAAATCTGATTTTAACTCTGCATGTACAGCGTGAGTCAGAAGTAACCGGGCAGTCAATGCATACTTATTGTAAGTTAATGGACGGCTGTTTTTAGACCCTCTATCGATCGATTACTTGATAGTGGAACATTGTTAGCCAAGGCCAAAGCTTTTGTTTCATGCACATTTGATTTAATAATGTATGACTTAAACATCAATAAATTTTATCATTTGGACTAAAAATGTTCTGACTGCCCAGTTACTTCTTATTCACCCTGTTGATTTTTATTGGTGTCAGTTGAAAGGAAATTCATTGTAGTTTACTTTGGTAAAATGATTATTTAGCTATGAAAGTATGATTCTTCTTTGCCAAGTTATTCACACTCATTACCTCAACTAATCCAAGGTCAATAAAATTCAATTTTCTCAACGAGGCTTCTTTTGACATCCATGATGAGTTTTATTTGTAGGTTTGATAATGAATTTTTAACGAAATTTATCATTGGTGACCTGGGCTCACCTGCTTAGAACTTCATGCAGTTGTCTGCAGCATTAAGTAAAATTCGAGCAGCAATATTAATTTCAAACCCAAGTTCTGCATATGATAGTGAAATCAACCAGGTATAAATTTAGGCTTTATTAGTGGAATAGTGAACTTTGAGTAGTAAACCTCCGAAAGAACTGTACACTCTTACAATTTGAATCTTTTGCTTGTGGCTTTAGAGTTTGCAAAATGGTGATAGCACATGGTTTATATATATTCTAAGTACAACAGTTTCACTAACCGTCTGCCACACATCCTTCCATTTGTAGACCTTGGAGACACTGTGTTAACCATATTAGGGTCTTCATATTATAATATATCACAACATAGTCGCTTGTCTTTTGTCTGTCACAAAACACATTCCATATTACTTCATATTAGGGTCTTCGTATTATAATATATCACAATTGTTATAATATTATGTTTCACATGCTAGTCAAGTACAAAATTATATGACAAATTCTTTAATCTTTTATTTAATCTTATTTTCTTTAGGGTAATGCGAGCAGTATTAGACAAGATCAAAGAAATCAAGAAACTGCAGGAAAAGTCAGCAAAACAAAAACATGGTAAGTGTACAAGATTTTGTGTCCTTTCATTCAAAGTTAAATTTTATGTTTATTGTGAATTTTTCAGATTTGGTCTTATTAGTTGACACTTGTGAAAGAAAAAGAAGACTGCAAATTAATATTTCCTAGGCATTGTAATTGACAAGGGAACAGTTTATTGTATGACATATATGGTTGCTTCATACCTCATCTGTGGACAGAAAAATAAAAAAAAAATTATCCATCATTTAATGTCATAATTGCTTATCTATGCCTAGTTTTCACTTCTTGCAGTTATAGTCTATATATGTCTTTCAACCACCTGGAGGTGGTTATCTCATTTTCACTTCTTCAAAGTTTGATTAAGCTTCACTGATCACCTGTGACAATTTTAGTGTCACAATATCTTTTACTGGGAATGTTTGAATGAAATGAAGTTAATTTTTGTTGAGATTGATTTTGTTTACATAGTTCGTCACTAGGACATTGCGTGCATAGGGAATGAAACAATACATTTCTTGCATCTCTGTCCACCATCATGGAGTTTGATTAAAGTGGGGCTAAATTCCATCTACCCAGCTTATGTTGTCTATCCATTTCTGTCTTCTCCTTTCATTTATTCCTTGAGGGTGGTGAGATTTTCGACTGACTGCATACACTTGTATACCTTGTGTCAATTGATATTTCAGATTCTGGTCGACCCAAGCAGATAATGCGACGAGGAGTTCTCATGTCTCAGTTACAACAAAATGCCACAACTTTGCCCCTGTGGGTCAGTAAACCTGGAGAAACGTACGTATCACTCAGCTTTGAGAGATATTAAATGTGAGAGTTTTTTCCAACAAGGATTTATGTATCTGATATCATAGAACATTCTCCTGTTATGAGACCCTTTTCATCTGTATTTATCATATGTCAGTATAGGGAATTCAGCTCAGTTCTATTCAGTTTTCTTTAGGCTAATGCATGACCGACAATGTTTGTGACTGACTGTTAACCAGTCAATTGACTTCATGACCGTCGATCATCGATTATTATATCGGTTAAATATTTCCCTCTATGTCATGTGTGACATCACATCAGTTATGGTTATGGCCTTGACCTTAGTCTGTTGTGACCAAAAACAAAAAAGCTGCCGTCCACACTCAGCTTGAGTTTCGCTCACTTGACCTTTGACTGGGGACTCAGATTAAGAAAAACATGGGGTGTGAAACTCAATATTTCACAAATCTGACCTTGCAGATCGATCGGACGTTGAATTCTAATGCAGTTTGATACTAAACATTACCATACTATGCTCATAAATTAAAATTTCATTAAATTAAAAACAATAACGATCACTTCACAAGTTAGCATTTTGCAACAACATACCATGTCAAACGTTTGCACAGAGGTGGGATGGTGGCGGAGGAGGAAATTCAAATCGTGCGCCCGGCGCCTCGAAGTCTATCATTCTAAATGGTTTTAACCCTAAAAGAATCACAAGGAACAGCCAGAATGCAATATTACCACAATGACATTGATTTATGTTCAGGAAATGACAGAGTAGACACAAATGGCAGTACACGTATGAAACGAATTTCCTCTTACTCATACTGTACTGTATTACAGCTATCTAAAACACAATTCACATGCAAAGTACTATAACGTCCCTGTCAGTCTCTAAACACGCAAGTCCGGAAAATTGGGTCATGATGTTTTTGGCTTCATTAGACTAGAATGGATTTCCCCCACCTCCTCTATAAATATCAAATCCATGGAACCATTGAAAGTTACATTTTTTGTCACATGATCTAAACGCGCAATTCATGATTTCACTTCGATTTATTAAGTTTTTTTTATCTCTCCTGTAAAATTCGCCTTTGCGGACTTACGTGTTTAGAGACTTACAGGGACGATAAGTAAGTAACACCTAGGCAGATCGCCCTTTTGGCACTTCTAGGGTTAAATACTGAATAAAATTCAGCGCGCAGTCCCCCCCCCCCCCACTCTAATAAGAAAAAAAAAAGGGTCATACACAGGGGGAGGGGTATGAGAACGATGACATTGGAACGAATCACGTGTCGCTGACGGACGGAGTTTTCCCGAGCTCAAAGACACCGGTGTAGCTAACTGATGAAAACATTCGCTTTATGGTCTATCATGACGGTCAACGTAACCGATCTTCGGTCATCATAATCGATGATCGACAATGATGTCTATGACCGATATCCCATAACAGTTATCATCACTGGTCATGCACAGGCCTAGTTTTCTTATAAGCTTGTTTCTTCTGTATACCCACTTTTATGGTCTCTATGCAATTTTTTAATCTTATGATATGATCAGACTATTTAATTTGCTCCTTTTGTGCAGAGGAATTCTTTGTGATGGTTTATCATATTATGGCTTGCCTGATAAGATTGTGTGGCTCTAGCGATCTCTAACCCTTTTTTTTTTGTCTCTTCATGCTTTCTCCAAAATTTCAGTAAGTTTTGTCAATTGTTAAAAAGGCAAACATCAATATTGACAAAATATATTAATTTTACTGAAGTAAAATGAAGTTCTAGTTGCTAAGTCTTGGCTGTTGAAATCATTTCTTCCAGAGTCCGTGTCATAATTCTCTTGGCAATCCTTAATTTATGTGAATAATGATGGGTGATATAAACAATGCATCGTCTCATCATCCAATAGTCCACCTCCTCTGTGTGGTGCCGTACCAGCAGACAGCAATTACATCTCTCAGCCGGAGGATAAGGTGGCTGCCAGGGTCAAAGGTCAGGATGGGGAGGAGAACTGGATCCTGGCAGAAGTGGTCCATTTCAATGGCCACACTGGGAAATATGAGGTCGATGATGTGGACGCAGAAGAAGGCAAAGAGTGAGTACTGATATTGCATTTGACAGGTTTGAAACAGAGGTGGTCTAGTTTGGTCAAATTCTCATGTTCAAGTCTTATGCACTTTTCACAGATTGTAGTTGAACATATTTGAAGCCTGGTTTTCATTGAAATTTGAATATTTTTGAAATTTGTTTTACCATAATTGGCTGAACAAAAATGAAATACAGTACAAAAAGGGCCACCTTTCTTTATTGCACTAACAATAGTACTTCTGTGATCAAGTTAGTGATTACTCTAGAAAGGGAAATAAATCGACCCGACTTTGGGGAGAAAGTTATCTGGCCATGACCCTTCTTTACCAGGATATTCAGGTTCAAGTTAATTTCTGGGACTTTGCGGTCAATAAAATATTATTCTCTCAATCTAGCGCTCAGGCTTGAGTGTTACGTAGATAAATGACATGTTTTTAATTCTGTTGAAGCCGAATTAACAAATTCAGTTTTATGTGCCAAAACTTTCATCCAGAGTTTTTGCAAAGTATGACCTAGATGATGAGATGAATACTTTGTCTGCAATGTAGATTAGTGAAAAGATGGGAACTTTTGGCCTGTTGTTTGAGTGTTATGGGTACACTACTTTGATTTTTAGTCCAGTCAATGACAGTTTGTGTAAGACTCTTACTTTGCATAAGCTTTGAATGAGCATGGGTAGGCTAAAGTTATGGGAATATATTGACTGCACCACACTAAAGTGAGGATGATTGTGTTACTCGCAGGCGACATTCAATCAGCAGAAGGCGAGTGGTCCCCCTTCCCATCTGGAAAGCCAACCCTGAGACAGACCCAGGAGCTCTCTTCCCAAAGAAAACAGTGAGTGCTTTTATGATATGCAGGTCACGTGACTTTTTATTCAACAAAAGCTGTACTGTGCCAGTGTGGATTCAGGGTCCCCAACTCCGTTTATTTTTGCTTTATTTTTTTTTTTTCAGTTTTCTCCCTTATTTTTGCTGAGGAAACAAAAATTCAATGGACATTAGAGAAATCCAAATTTTTCATAGTATAAGCTTCTATTATCTCATTGGAGATCCATGGTTAACAGCAGGCATTCTTCTCATAACAGAAATCTAATATGATCTTAGTTTTCTAACAGATTTTAGATTTTATAATTTTACTTCTCTAACAGATTTTAGATTTTTGTCTACCAATCTGATTATCAATTTATTTTAGGATTCTTTGGTTTTTGGCAGACTTGCCTGTAACACAAGTTAATCTGTTTTTATATGTCTGGGCTCCTTGATTTTTTGTTTCATTATCATGTCACTGTTTGCATGCATTTACCCACAAGAAAAGTATAGATTTCAAACATTCTTTGCCACATCGTAGTATAGTATGAAATTTAGTTAGCATCCACTTCAATTCCCTACAGAATACTGTCATATATAGTAGAGTAATGAGGCGGTAGTAAAGATCTAGCTGAACAGACTAAGGAAATATTAAAATCAACAAATTTAATCAATAAACTAAACAAACCAATCCTGGCGCTGTTGGAAAAACAATAGAAGCTGAATGATATAGGTGTAATTCATTGATGCTGATTTGCCATGTTTACCTGCATGGACAATCTGGTGTGGAGATTTACATAAATTTATTTATTTATCCACAGCTTGTGTTAGCCTTGTATCCACAAACAACTTGTTTCTACAGAGCTTTGGTTGAAGAGCCACCAAGAAAGGTATTTAGTTTTTTGACCATGGATAAAAGACAATGTTATTTTGATGTGCCACAAGAATGCAGTGCTAGATCTATATTTTACATGTATTTTTTAAAAATCATTTAGCTCATAGCATTCTGGTTACAATTTATGTCCATGTCATTGAGCTGATGTGCCTTAGTTTGTTTGGGAAAAATAATATGAAAACTTTCTTTGCCTATCATTCTGATAATGGTCAAAACTGAATTTAGATCAAAGTTGCATCATGTGTAAAATTGTGTGGCTGAGCAGTTGTTTCTTTGACCCTAAAAATCCATATGAAGAGAAACTGATAGAGTTTCAAGGTTTCTATGATAGCATTGATATTGATGTGTTACCAGAGCTGACATAGTCTGAGTTCCATGCTACTTAATTGGTTCCTCCTTGAAAGGAATTCCAGTGCAAACTGTGATGAGTGAATCTTTGAACAAATATCACCTCCTTCACACTTCTAGGATTAAGAGAAACACGCTTTCAGTTTCACAAACTAGAGAAGGCTGTGTTTATCATGGTCTGAGGTCTGGTCTCCTGTCACTCTGACTGCATAAGATCTCATAGGAGGATTCCAGTCAGTATGTGGCCTTTGCAAGATTCCCATACACTTTTTTAAAAAAATATTTGTTACCCCCATCTTACCCATGAAACAAAAAGAAGGAGACTCTCCTTTACAAAACTCAAGAACCAGGGTCCAGTCAAAAGTTTCATGTTGCTTTTTATTGTTTATTTAGTTACTTTTTTTATATGATTACTTGCATTTTTCTTAAAAGACTGATTTTGGCATATGAATCACATGCAGAGAGATTAGCCTTTTTTTTTTAAATTTCTAATTATGTGCAAATCTACAGGGTTATTTGAAAAGAATTATCTGTTTTCATGATGGATTGCTTCAGTTCTCAAGCATTGTCATGGAATGGGTCAGTGACCATTTGACAGAAGGAAGTTTTTTAAGTTTTGAATAGCTGCCTCAGGGGTGCTCTAGTCACTTTATTTATCTGGCAACGTTCAGTTGTTTGTTTATCCTCGGATGCAAGTCCTCCACAGAAAGTGTTCTGTGTTTTCGAGTTCGCAGAAACAAATTCAGCTGTCACAGTGCAGCGTGCTTTTCAAAGGCAATTCAACAGTAATCCACCCTCTCATAAGAACATTCAACAGTGGTTTCAACAGTTTCAAGAGAGTGGGTGTCTGTGTAAAGTAAAAAGTTCAGGATTACCATGAGTTTCGGAGGAATAAAAGCACTCAACTCAGTGGATCGTGATATGCTGATACGTGTCTGGGAGGAATTGTCTTATCACCCTGATGTTCTGGGGCTGCAAGTGGTGGCCACATTGAACACCTGTAAGACAGGAAATAAAAGTTGATTATGAGTGGAACACTTCTGGCTTCACTGGAGTTCTTTTTTGCTTTTCCTCATTCAAATATTGTGCAATGAAATCAGTTCATTCTTTTTGAATAACCCTGTATTTGATGAGTAATGTTCTCTGTCTCTATTGTACCTCAAATGCTAGCAATAATTTCTGCTGTAGAACTGTTTCCATCCCCTATGTTCAGACTGAGGGAACAGGACCAGGAGACTGGGAGAAAGAAACGTGTTAAAAGTTTCATATTTTTGTCATCCCTAGCCACAAGACGACTACTCTGTCCTGTTTGAGGACACCTCTTATGCCACAGGTTACTCCCCCCCTCTGATGGTCCCACAGAGATACGTCATTGCCTGCAAAGAGGACAAAAAGAAATAGACATGGAAACAAAGTAGATAATAAACTCAAGTCAACACGCAAAATATGAGGCAGAATTGATATTTTTACGTTTGAGTGCATTTTTTTTTCTTTCTTTCTTTTGTTCATATCTTTGCCCATTGTCTGACAGGAAAAATCTCAAGTTATATTACTTAAGATATGATAATTAAATAAAATTTCCTCTCATTTGTGTGCAAAATTTACATGCAAACTGTTATAGCATTTTGTATTTTTGACCCGGAAAGGAAATCCATTTTTGAACTTTTCTAAATAGAAGTTTTTATAATGACAATACCATGACTGCTATCAGTGAGACAGAAAACATGTCAAGCTGATGCGATTGGTATTGGCAGGTATGATTTTTTTGAGAGCTGGCCTGCTAGTTACAGATAGGATAGTTTATTGTGTCTCCAGTGGTCAAGAAATCATTGGCATGGTTATATAATATTGTGAAACTCAGATAGACTTGTGTACTCTTGTTGTCAAACTGTTTATGACATTAAATATTCTCACTGTTCCTGTTTGCATAGATACATCTACAGGGAACAGTAACAGTCAATGCCACTGCAATCAAGTCAGTGGTCATGTGAGTTACATCTTGTTTTCTGTGCTTAAGAGCCCATCCACATAGGAATCTGCTCTTTTTGTCTCACATTGACTCATGGATTCTCAGGCGGAGATCACTGTATTTGACCAAATGATTCTCTAAATTGTGTAATGTTCCAGCAAATTGGAAAGAATATCTGGCCATGACAAAACTTTTGACTGGGAATGACAAGATAGAACAAATACATTTTAAGATGAAGCGCATGACAGCAAAGTTCACCATTTTATAGAGGTAGGAATTTTAACCATTGGCAGGGGAAAACAAAAATTTGGATGAGTAACCTGTGACAATCATCATGAGCTTGTGCAAAGGTGAGCGATGAAATATATGAAAGTGAAGTGAGAGATTTTTAAGCTTGTATATGGTATGATATCAGACTAGGACATATTTTTTTTAAGACAGCTGGTATTGTAGCTTTAATGAAAAGTTAAATATGAGTGTCTGATGTTCTGTATATAGTCTATAAATTTTGCTACAATTTGAATGTGGATGGCTGTTTTTGAAAGTGAGTATGATGGCTTGAGGCAAATTCAGCGAAAGATTACAAGGATGAAAGTGTAAAATACAACTCGTGGATGTCGGTTTTCTTTTCTGTTTTAAATTTAGTTTTCAATCATGAGGATGTACAAAATTTTTTTTACAAGATTGTTCAATTATGATTTTATTACACTGTATAATGCATACATGGAGTTCCATACATGGTACCATAGAATTTTCTGTGCACATCCATTGGGACTAACTTGGTGGAGATGAATAAAATTCCAACATTTAAACTTCTGATGCTCAGATAATATTCGGTCACACAACTGACACACGTAGAAAGGCATCCTTTCTATTCTTCCTGCCTCCAGCCATTCTCACATGCCAAATTATATTTTGACCTCCCAGCACTTCTCTGAAAAGTTCTCTCAGCAATAGTTTCTTCACAAGATCAGTATTTTTCAACAATGATATTAAGTTTCATACCTTGACCATAACTGTTTCATTCTGGTTTATGAGATTATCTACGTTACTAATTTTCTATTTCATTTTTTTTCCTCAGTTTTACTTCGTTTTTGTATTTTAAATCTTTATCGACTATATAATTTCACTGCATTTTAAAAACAAAGGGATCATCCTATCTGATTTAGTCCATGAGAAATGGTAAACAATATGATTTCTTGCAGAATCTTATGGAAATATTTTCTTTAATTTATATACTGTGCATTTCGAACCAGGACTAAATTTTTATTTAGATCTTCAGATTTTCGTCACATGTATTGGTGCATTTTTTGCCTATTTGTAGTGGCAAATTTCAAAAACCATCAATCCTTTATCAAATGTCTTTATATGACGTGCCGTTTGTCACCTATTTTCATCAATTTAGCAGGATATAAATTCATTTAAAAGCGTATTTCAGTGCTTTACATTCACATTTTTGTTTTTAACTGTGATGTGAAATAAATAAAATCATGTAAAGAAACTATTTCTCTGTTTGTAGTTCTTAGTCTTACATGACACAAGATAGATCTGCTTTTTATCATACTGCTTGTTATATCACTAATCTTTATGATGACTGTCGCTTGTTTCTATACTGATTGACATGACAGATGCTGTTCATCACAATGGCATCTTGTTACTAAGGAAATAATGCCAAACGGCATTCATCACATGGAATCACGAAAGGTGTAGTTCTTCATGCTGCATTTGTAGGTATTTGATGTTTTTCTTTCAAGAGCATCTGAAGCTAGAGTTTTATGGCTAATATATCTTTAGATCTGATCTGAATTGATCATTTTCCAGGAAGTGCAGAAAAAATGTAGAAAAACCTTTTGTTATTGTGATACAGTTTCTTGTTCATTGTTTTAACCATGTCAATATCAGTGGATACCACTGAAGTTGAGAGGAGCATCAATGTTTCATTCATGGTCTCATTACACCTTTTGGCCTCCTGAGGATGGTTATCTCAGTATATCAATGAAACTTTGCAGCTTTGAAAACTACAATTTTCATCTAGATTATGATATAAGATGCTACCCCATTTCAACCATGAGATATTATAGAACCTACATGACTTTGCATTGTCCTTTAATTCCAGCACCGCCAGACTGATTTCCACACAGCTCTCTCTTCCTCTCTCTATTATATGTATTGTCTTCACCAGTCCATCAGACCTTGTGATGTGACCATACTAATTCAGTTTACACCTTTTGACAGCGGTTAAGAGCTCCTCAAATTCTCCAATCTTTTCTCTTATTTCAGTTTCATCTGCTTGACATGGCCTGTATAAAATATGCCCAAGACCTTGAGATAACATTTCATTCTTTTGTGACTTGTCATGAGCTTACAAAGTACACATACTCACTATTGGATCAAAACGACATGTCAGTACTTCTAGAGTTAAACTTGATAGGTTTCTCAGTGGTGCTTCATTTTTCTCAGAGAAGATTGCACAGTATTTCAAAAGTTAATGTGAACACAATTATTTTCTTTGGGAAATGTATATGGTGAAGAGTAGTAGAATACATTTACAGAAAGGTTAAAAAAGACTAGCCCAGAAAAGGGTTTTATGTAACAGATTCAAAACAAAGACTGGAAGGATAATTAGAATATTGTTTTTCTTACCCTAACAGACAGATAAGAATGTGAACAATCTCTTTTAATTTTGCATCTTTGTGTGTTAGTGTTGTGTTTTGTATGCCTAAAATGTAAAGATGGTTTGAATGAAACAAAATGTTAACATTGACATGACACTGCAAGCTGAGATAAAAATTTATTGTTTGAATATCAGCACCATGCTGCAAGGCACCAAATGACTATTGTGAATGAACTCGAGGCTTGGAATGTTGTTGTTGTTGATGTAAGCACAGGATGCAGAACCTTGTGCAGATTGTGAAGTTTGTGGTTTACAATGCAATAAAGATAGTCTTCTTTTTGTGAAGACAAGGAAGAAGCATATGTATATTTGGTATCAATGTCTCCTCTCAGGCAGCAGAGAGAGGTTTTTTTTTTTTAGATTACTGTAATTTGTGTTAATAATGTGTAAAATGAGAGGAAATGAGTATGAGTTTCTTATTTTATATATAATAAATGATCTCTGTCTTTGAAAAGCAACCTTGTTTTTTTTCCTTTGTATACACCAGATTATATAGACTATTTTGACATCACGATTCTTATATAATTTTTTTAGAAAAAAAAAGATAACATTTGCATTATTATTATGTAATCATAATCAAAGGTAGAAAGTGCATCAAAAATATCTCCAAAAATGCATATAATTATCACCCTTTCCAATATTATATAATACATTAACAAGCCGGTTTTGATATGTACATAATATTATATTTGATATACAGGAATGAGGAAGACATCTTTTTCTTTCGATCGTTGTTTGTACATCCTCCAGCTGCCTGGGGATGGTCATCTCGGCACATCTCTTTTCTCTCTCTTTTTCTTTCACTTTTCACATTTTTTCCCTCCCTGTCTCCGTTCTCTTCATGTCAGAAGGACATAATAAAAGAGCATTAGAAAGAAAGAGAGAAATTGGGTGAAAAAGGCCAGACTTTTTGCTAGATAGAGAATTTGCTGAAGGGAGGATGCGAAAGAAGTTGAAACTGGGTAATTTTAATTACCCTGTAAAAATTGTCGCTTCACACTAACTAAGCTTAATGATAGCCCAGGCTCCTCCTGCGCATTCATGACCCAGGAATCCAAAGCCCTCACAATGTTGTAAACAGATATTTAGAATGGTGAAACAGTCTAATGTTGTTATTTGAAGCATTAAATTTAAAGACTGAAGTCGTAAAGAGTCTCAATTTTCAGTGCTCGATAGTTGTACAAAGTATAATAAACCCAGATGAAGGGAGGGTGGAGTATGACTCTTATGTAAATTTAGTAATTTAGTAATAAGGTTATAATATACATATGCATTTATTACGCTTATGTGAAAAGGTAACAGAACTGTCAACAAAAAGTTGTACTGAATGAATTTTGTCCCAGCGTGTCATACGCGAGAGAGCAGAGTTTAGCGTGTTAATGTATCCAGCAAATTATGTTTTCCTCCATTACTCATGTGCCGTCATCCAACGTGATGTTAGGAACCTCGTCTGTATTATTGTCACACCTGGTTCAGTTTTACCATTGTTGATACTTATCCAAACATTCTATCATGTACAGTATTGCCTATCTCTTGACTTTTACCGATATCGCACGGGCGTTTGGAAACTGAGTCCACTGACTCCTTCAATCGTCTCTGTCATCTGTTGCTCTCTGGATTTCAGCCAATGAAATTTCAAATTTCAGCCATTTTGACCGTCAAGTTTATGAGGTATAATACAAGCATTGGAAAGAGGGAAAAACAACAACTACAACAACAACAACACTTTTTCGCTCGTTATATGAAACATAAGTAACAGAAAATTCTGGAAACTTCATCCATGTGCTGAAAATATTTTTGTCTTCTTGTGATAATTTTTAAAAATAATTTTGGGCATTACATGTTTGAAATAACAGGAGGAAAAGTGATTTTTTTTTTCTTCTTTCCAATGCTTATCTTACATTTCTTGTGCTTGACAATTACTTTGACATCGGGTTTGTGCCACAAAAATTCGATTTTAGGTTTTTGTTTTCTCTTAAAAGTTCTGCTTGTTCTAAAGTGTTGGAACAGTGGCCATTAAAGGCTGACCGGTCTACTATGATTAAGGCCCTGGCTCCATCTGGTTCTGTATACAGTGGGTAGATCACTAGTATTCCACTGACATCTTCGGACAAGGGTTACATGCACCACTTGACTATGATCTCCTCCACCAATATCGTGGAGTCCCAGTGCCAGGAATGGACACTGGTTGACCCTCTGATATGTTGACCAATGGAATATCAACGAACACTTTCACCAGAAATTTAAAATAAACTTTCCCCGCCCGAAGCGAGTGGAATTTGCCCTTTTTCTCCTGTTTCAAAGGACAATACGATGAAAATTTCAGTGGTAACAATTACAAATTATCTGTCCCCAAAGGTTTCCAAATGACTTCCAGGACGCCCCTCTTCCTCTCCCCCGCCTTCGCTCCCTCCTCCCTTTTTTCAGTTAGCGTCTATCCCCTGTGTAATAGAAACTCAGAGCAACTTACAATCTACATGTATTATTATAAATGTACCTTGGCAGAACACAGTGAAGTCATTCATCTACGTTCTCAACTTCTTACTAAGTTGCCTGTTAGGCGGTATAATTCTTATCAATCTCACAACAGTTCCATGAATAGTCGAGTACCCGTTAAAAAAAAAAGGGGTGAGGGGTGTGTTCTTAAATACTGGTTTAGCTAAAAAAAAAAAAGGGAGGGGGAGAAAAAAAAATGGATTTTGAGTTTTTGTTTTGGCTTATAGTGTGTACCTTTTCTGAATATAAAAATATTGAAAAGTGAATACATGTACAATGTTCATTCTGATGTGTTTGACTCATGGTCATTCAACGGATGACCCGACATACTGTCAACCAGGATTTGACTCCGCCTGGTTGCCATATGCAATATTCCACTGGATGCAGGCAAAGGATGCGTACAACACTTTACGACCTCTTCTTGCACCATCTTAAAACCCAGTGCCAGGGTGGGTCATTGGATGACTACTCTGGGAGGAGACAGAATCACAATGGTACAGAATATCAGTATGAAATAAAAGTTTTCACCGGTTACGGTGTTCATTACGGCTTTCAATCTCCAGTGAGGCGATTATCTCGGAGCGTTCACCAAGTGCACTAAAAATAGTTCCTATTCGACTAAGCAATAAACCTGGAAATCCCCGGCGGAGTGCTTGTACACCCTGCTAAAAATAGAATACCCACTGATGTTTGCTACCACTCCATCACGAGATTCGAGAATAATTGTCACTGGTTCTGTGGATTTTTTTATGTGCTTTTCTATGTCAATGGTACTGAACAGTTTGTACCCCCCTATTAAAATCAGACGGGGATTTCCAGCCGTTGGCCTGGTCGGAACAAATCTATTGGAATTCCTTTTATTTCTGCTGCTTTAATAGAGCCAGTTGTGAATTGTCTGTCATAGTAAAGGTCAAGAGAGTCTTGGTTTTGACAGGGAAAGATATGGAGGTCACATACATGTATACATGTAGGTCCTCAACAACCCAGAAGTTATTCTATGGGAGTCCTCATGGTAAATAGGTGATAGGAAGCAAAATTGATCGAGAACAAATATGAACAAAAAGCCAGGAAAAGGAAGTGAAAAGACATAGAAGTCATGGAGAGAAGACCTGTGTGTGAGATAAAGCTGTTTAAAGTAAACTCTTTTCTAAGTCGCCCTCTTGGCAGTCCTCATATTTTTTTCCCTTTATATCTTTGCATCTGTCAAAGTCAGTTGAAGTCAACCATTGTTTGTTGTTATTGGTCTCGAGGGGTTGATTTTGACCAGACTCAACTTACTCTGAACTAATTCTGGGTTACAAATGAATGTATTATTCTACTACACCGTCACAAATAAAAGACAGCAAACAGCAACAACAATTTGACCAACAATAAGAACCACAACAACGATAACAGAAATGTGTTGCAGCAACATTTAGGTACCGTAATGGGAGAGAAAAAGAGTGGTTCGCAATAAGGTCCTCTATATCTGCCCCAGCCACCGTTGGCCCTCCGTAAAATAAACATAAAAATATTAAAAAATTGAAATAAAATAACAGCAACACCACGAGTAAAATATGAATACCAACAATACAAGACAAAAAGAAAAACGTACAAACCAGAATATATTTGGTAACATTTTTATTTACCAACTTGAAACGAACGAACATGTATAATTATTCGCAATAAGTTTCCAGACGTTAGTCGATAAAAACATTGTTTTTACATTGATCGGTAAACTTTCAAATGCTCCACTTTAATTAATAAATTTGCCCGTTCCTAAGAAGTTTGTAAATGAAAGTTTTGATGCGCACTTTTCATCTACAAAAGGCTATAAATCTCATTTTTAAGCTGGCAGACGTTTTTGCTGTACGAATTTCGGCATTTGCGGTCAATGAAATATAAGATGTCCGTTCTCGTTCACCTCTCTAGTATGAATATTGGTAGTATATTTATCTCATCTTTGTTTTCTGTGGTATTCATACCTCACCTTATTATTAGTGTCTCTGTCTCTAGATTTAGGGCCTAAAGTGCCCTTCAAAGCATAGGAGTGTAATTGAATTATTTTACTTGAAATAATTTTTACTTTTCTGAGCTTGTTGTTATTGTACTTGATCTATTTCGATAGTAATCGGTAGGTAAGACGCGTGGAATCCATGGCCAATCAACATTTTGAGGGGAGTGGGGAGGGCGAGGGATGGAATGTCTACCTGTTGGTAGAATTGTCGCGGTTTCGTATCTTACTGGGGTAACGGGAAAGACTAAAACGTGCTTCTTTTTTCAGTAGTTAAGCAATTCCCTGGTTTCTTTGGTCGGGGAACTCCGAAGTCTAGTCTTCTTAGTTAACGACCAAAACATTTCAGGAATCCCATTATTATAGAACACACATTAAGGAACCCAAGGTCGTTAGAAATCAGATAAAGAGTAGACGGAGATCTCGTTGTCCGGCAACATCTAAAAAAATTCCAAACTTTTTACCCAGTTTCATCTGCCGAACTAGGCACGCCTTTAACAGGCAAAGGCCTGTTGCGTTTCAGCCATGCAGTCGACATGCTATCGGTCCAGTCAATTTGTGTAGGCCAACATGCATATTGTACCGTGTGCTCTTGTAATGGCTGTACATGTATATATAGCTATTTAAATATTCTCAAGTACAGCATTAAAAACTGTCGGTAATAATTAATTGCTTCTATCAGAATAAAACATCAAACCGTTTTTGAGAGAGTTTTATTTTATTACTGTCATTGTTGGCTGTTGTCCTCACTATCAGCTAGCACCTGTTAATGTTAACTGACATGCATGTACGCAAACCTTACATAATCATGACTGGAAATTTGTTTAGAATGAAGATAGTCAGATTTCCGACAGGCCAGTATTCTTGCCCGTGCATGCTCTTCTAATATGCATATGTTTTTTGTTGTTGTTATAAGAAAGAAAGAAAGAAAGAAATATCAGCAACTACATTTTTTAAATGCCACCTCCATGTTTCAACAAGAGAAAAGAAAGCATTATGATTTTTCATTAGCTTAGAAGGTGTCAACATCATGCGCAATGTCTCTAGGCATGTAGATGAATAGAAGGGAACAGCTATGTGTCACTCACCTTCAAGAAAGGCATTTAAACAGGTATGTACAGCTCTGCTATATGAACTAAATGTTAGATTGCCGGAACAGTACAGTGATTTCACTCTCTCTCTCTCTCTCTCTCTCTCTCTCTCCCTGTCTTCCTTTCTCCCTCTCTTTCTCTCTCCTTTTAATAGTTAGATAATAAAGAGTATAGAGTATGGCCTAATGTTAACAGGAGAAAACCAAAAATAAACGTCATTAAGAAGCATCATGGATTCCTGTGCGTCGATATTCTTCAATTCTCAATTCAAATCGTTCAGTATACACCTTTGACTTGAGTCCAAACAACTGTCATTTTGCCTTTGGCTCATACTCGGCAAATCCACCTTAGCCATGGTCATAGTCTAGTGTACTTATATATATATTTATATATATATATAACACTGCGTCCAGCTATGTGTCCTTGAGGCGGCAAAATTTTCAAAACCTGAAAATATTCAAGAAACCGTAATGATAGAATTGACTTGAAGGAAGATTCAGCCATGAGAAATTGGAAGCAACGATCTGTAACGTAAATGTAATGACCTTTTGGCTACTCAAAAGAGGGGAGGGGGAGGAGGGGGGGGGGGTGATCTGAAATAATAATTCATCTATTAAAAAAAAAAAAAAAAAAAAGGAGATCGATTGTGAATTTGTGTTTTCTTCTAAAAGTTCTCCCTTCCTGAAAATAAAAATTGCATTAAAACGTGGACGTGTCCATTCTAACGCGTTAGCAATCTTATGAGTTCCAATGCCTGGGATGGACACTGGCTGACATTTTGAGACGAAATTGATCACGACCATGTAGAGTATCAATGTAAGCCCTCAACAGGTGTTCTGAAATGAACTTCGAACTCTTTGGAATAATGGAGTTCTCTTTTATTTCCGCTGCTTCAGAGTTCATTGGTGATTTTGACAGGCATGGAGGTCACAAAGAGATCCTCAGGAACCCGGAAGTCAGTCTATTGAATCCATAAAACTCGAGAATAGATTTCAAACATGACAGATGAGGCAACTCATGTAAAGAGAGCTAGTATTTGAGGCAAGGCTGTTTTGAGGTTGAAAGCCTTTTAAAAAAAATGAAAATACGTTTTTCTAAGAACCTGTGTTTTTTTTTCTTTCATTTTGTGTTTTGTTTGTTTTTGTTTTTGTTTTTCGTTTTGGTTTTTGTTTGTTGGTTTGTTTGTTTTTTTTGTTTGTTTGTTTGTTTTTGTTTTTTGTTTTCGTTTTCTTTCCTTTTGTTTCTTTTTTTTTTTTTTTTTGTTTATTTGTTTAATTTGTTTATTATTGTTATCATTGGTCACTATTTCCTATCTCTGTTTTCTTCTGTATGGACAGATTGTAACCATATTTGGCATACATCATTTTCACAACAAGATCAACAGAAAATAAATAAATAAATGAGAAGTAAATAAATAATAAATAAATGCACATATGGTCGTTTCCTAATAATTGTCTGTTTTAGAGAAAACTAGATTCTTGTTAAGAAAAAAATTTCTAAGATTTGTAATTTCTCTACAAGGCATTTTTGACAAATTTCTTTTTAAAAAAATGTTGTTTCCAAAGGACGACTACAAATACGTAACTTTTCAGACAATATGCGAAACAACCACGCGACTAGGTTTCATTAAGTTCCCTCAATATTTGGTGTCGAAGATGATTTCAAAGACTTCCATTTCAGAGAAGCCAAACCCAAAATGGAATCGTTGACATGGCAATCATTTGGACCAGTCATTTTTTTCCCTCTTTTTTTCCTTTAGTTTGAACAAGCCAATATCGATAGACAAGGTTAAAACTGTGATAATCCGTGATAATAAAAACATTTGTCCTAGTCTACTACTCCACCCCTTCAGAAAAGTCTTTTTGCCGAACGACACCATCCTGGTCTTGCCGAAATTGATAGAAGGAACTTCAAAAACGCATTTAGTTGGGGCGGTGCGTTCGCCTTGTTCTCGATCCTCTATCTTTTGCATTGGGCTTGGCTTTGTCACAATGTTTTTCTTTCCGATTTCAATTTTCTAATTTTTAAAACAAAAATTTCATCAGGCTTCCCCTTGGTATCCATTCAGTTGAAATGCAATCCTTACTACAAGTTTTTATTATTAAGATGGCGTGTCGTCCAATAATATCAGTGTTCAAATGTTTTGACAAGAAAACAAGCAGTATTTCATTGTAAAATAAAGATCAGTGAGATCTATTTTTATTAATAAATGATACTCATTTTCAGTTTGTTAACTGCAAGATATTATCTTGAAAATTGATATAAAACATATCTAATGTTCCTGTGTTAGATGTAAAACTGGGTGTGTAATATGTATTGTGTTATAGGTACGTCTAGATGTAAGCATCACACACCTGGAGAAAAACAAATAGTACAGTCTGTTACTCGCATCGATCACGAATCCAAGTGTAACTCTGCTGGTCGTTGACGCACCATTTAACACGCTGTCGGCCTATGATCTGAGTTTGGTTTGTGGCAAAGCTGGTTCCCACCCCTCTCTTTGATATTGTCTATCATTTCCCTTTCTACCGTCCTCTTCTTTTCGTTTCTTGTACTGTGCCGCGAACATTAGTACTATCATGACTAAATGGCTAGACATTAAAACTGTCCGTTGATGAAGAGATTACCTCCCTCCCTCTTGCCGGATTGTTTGTTTATGTTGGAGTTTAACGACACATCAGCACGATTATGGCTATATTGTGTCAAACAGAGTAAGATACGTTTACACGTCAAGAAGAAGAGAGGAAAGAAAGCGGGACAGAAGACAGGTGCAAGGAGAGAAAGAAGAGATGTCTCCCCAGGAATGTCCAGGATGGCACTCCATGGGAGATACCCCACCAATAGCGGGCTTACAGGTGGGAGCAGAGACCCCGGGCCCCCGCGGGGGACCTCTTGCCGGATTAAACAGCCTACAATGTATTTAACAATTAACAACTATTTAAAGCTTGACAATGAAACAAAGGGGTTTTAGTATAAACGATAGTATAAACTATGTCCTCTTTGCAATGAAAGCATAAAACTTGTTTGCGAGCTGTGCAAAGTATGGGGGGCCTAATTAACCATAACATTTCCATCTGATAAGGCTATTCGTTTCATAGCATTTATAAAATTAATTCAAAATTATTAAAAACAGGAAAGAAAAAATCTTCTTCAAAAGGACAACTAATTATATTTTACTGTCCATCGATCAACAATGGTAACTTATTTGCAAGCTCAGTGCCCCATTTTGATTGTACAGTAAGTCGCGTTTCGGATATTATTACGCTGCCGCTGAATATAAAGTTGAGGCAAACTTACTTTGTTGACTAGCTGCTGGATACTTTGAGCCGTGATTGTTCTAAGGTTGGTACGTGGCCATGTTAATTAACAGATAGTTGTTATTTAACTGTTGTTGTTGCATTTGTTGTTGTTGTTGTTGTTGTGGTTGATATTGTTTCTCTTGTTGCCACTGTTGTTTACAATGTACATGTGATTTATGATGGTGAACTATTATAGCTAGTTTTTCACTGAAGATCGTATGTCTGAATGTAACAATAAATAACCTAATGTTGCTGGCAGCAGTATTGAGAGGGCGGGTTCTGGGAGTCATTTTGGGAACCGCTAGAGGGAGAAGATTTTAATCATTTCCATCGAATTCAAAAGCATGGGCAAATTAGAGGAAAACAATAGAAATAGTTGAAATCACTCATGGTTCTCGGCCGCTATCTTGAATTTTACTACACAATATTGCGTAACTTGATTATAAATGGGTTCCATTTTCTTCAATTGATCTGTTTCAAATTTTGCCCTTTCTAATTTTTCAATTTAATATCTAAAGCCATCTAACAGATTTTTGTAAAAATAATTAGATTTTTTTTTTTCACATTTTTGTTTTTGGCATATAGGAAAATCACAGTTTTCCAAAAATTTGACCCCAAACACCAGATTTCTAAAAAAAAAGAAATTGAAATGTTATTGAATATTCCCTCTCATTACTTTCTTTGTATCATTTTGTTTAAGCCAAATTTCACGCCAAATTTCATAGCTATTGCTCCAGAACGAAAAAAGTAGATCGCATAATTGTGCTTATGAAACGGAGTTCCAGAATTTTTATTATTTTTTTTTTTAAACGAGAAAAATAGCCATAAGGAGTTTTTGGTCCGGCCGTCAACCTCAAAACATCTTTGTTTCACATACTAGTGTTTCCTCCATGACTTCTGTATCTTTATTTGCCATTTCCTGGGCCTCGGTTTATTTTCTCTCTCTCTCTCTCTCTCTCTCTCTCTCTCTCTCTCTCTCTCTCTCTCTCTCTCTCTCTCTCTCCCCTAT
>JBCEWB010234843.1:0-11240 GCA_039654565.1 Peronia peronii
CCGACTATCCTGCGACCGACAGTTAGTTCTCAGTCATACAATACAGTGAATACACCATTGTTTACATACTGAATAGACCCACTCAGTTGTCCCATCAGCAAGCCTTCTGGAAAAAGATGACGTCACACCCGGTCTACGGTCATTTACGGGAAACCGAGCGGTCGAAACGATCCCATCTCTTTAATTGTTAAAATCGCAAATTTAAGAAGCCATCTGCTTCTAATTTGTATGTCAGTGGGTTCAAAATAGCTGTATCATTTCATCTGAGGCAAAAACAAAAAGAGACTTGACACAACAAAATGATGTTGCACTACCCCTTTAAATAGAGTTTACATCAGAAAGCTGAAAATTTCTTTATTTCAGAGTTATCTTTCATGACTTTGATGATGCATTGCTTACAGAGAATAGAAGAATTATTTTATCAGTGTTAATATTTACTTCTGGATATTTTGTACTCTCCTTGCTTCCCACAAGCTACCTTTTAATTAAAATATTGATTGCTACTGCAAGACCCATCTTTGATTTTTTTTTTGAGCTCATTTATCAGGTATTGAGTGCTTCCTTTTTCTTGGAAACTGTCCTACATTTTCAGGTACCTTGTGATAATTTTATTACCTTGTAAGCTTATTTTTATTTGTTATGTAAGGGTTATGAGAGTGCAGAAATCATTTTCATTATGTCACTACAAGGACAAAGAGAACATCTGCTTTTCATGCTACTTCTCCATCTTCCTGAAAGGAAAAGCAAATTTTTTTCTTTGTAACATGAGCGGATTCATCAGTCTCTAGAGTTCATCCTTCTTTACTTATCTATAACTTGTCTTGTCCAGTGATAGATCCTTCTTGAAATTCCCAAGATTGTCAAATGTTTCCTAATATTAACTGGGAGTAAAATATCAGATCACTTTGTCTGAGGCCAATGATTTGAGACTTGATTCACCACACCTTATTCTCAATTACTTCTTGAGTATATTTTTGTGAGATTTTGTGAAACCAAATTAGATTCTATGGTTTGCACCAGTCTGTGCCAGAGAGATACAGAGATATTTCTCTCTAGTATTAGAATCCTGTTGTTTGTAGATGAATACTTCATAATCAGTGAGTACATTCTGAATATTTCTTGGGATAAATTTGGTGGCATAAAATCATCAAATATATGTTGCATGAATTAACTGAAGAATGGTATCATTGACACTCTGTGGCAGCATATATCATCACTTCCTTTGATCATATATCCGCAGTGTTACATTTTCTAATAAAAAAATGATTTTTTTTTTCAGCTAAATCTTCAAGAAGTTTAGAGACAGAGTGAGAAGAGAAAAGGAGGAAGGGACATGATGAGCAGACCAGCATATATTGACATCGATAACATCATCTCCCAGCTCCTCAGTGCCAAGAACCAACCAGGCAAACAGGTATGTTCAACTTGTGGCATTTCTTAACAGTGTTAAAAGTTTATGACAGATGAAAAATTCTTATTTTTTTACTCAACCCAGTGTACATGTATAACTAACTATCCTAATTGTTGATAGTTTGCCTGATTTGTATGGATGGAATTCATTAAACAGTTGACAAGAATAATTATTGAAAATGTTATTTGATCTGCATTGTTATCTCAAGATTCATCAATTGTTTTTTTATAATTATGTGGAGAAAAAAAATATAGATACCCATCCAAGCAGGGATCCAGATTTCATATATGTCATTATGCAGCAGTAGTATGGGGAGGAGTGTCATATATATCATTCACTTTTGCCTCTGTAACTTGTAATCTGTCATTCAGAATTTACTGACCGTGCAGGTTCAGTTGCCAGAAGCTCATATAAGACACTTATGTATAGTGTCCCGGGACATTTTCATGGAACAGCCCATGTTAGTGGAACTAGATGCACCAGTGAACATTGTAGGAGATATTCATGGGCAGTATGATGACTTGCTAAGACATTTCGATGCTTGTGGGTACCCGCCTACAGCCAATTACCTTTTTCTGGGAGACTATGTGGACAGGTAAAATTTGTGCTGATCCCCAGATTCAACGCCAAAATTTCATTTTTTTAAATCATTTTATGAACTTTCATACTATAATTGTCCTTTTAGGAGTAGATATTGAATATACATCTATTTAATATTCATTTATTAATGCATTACATACTTCTCTTCATGCCATGAAATTGTAAATCATAGATGTTATATAGGTAGAGAAGGAAAGAAGAAAGAAAAAGGACAATATAAATAGATCAAAGTTACATACTGTCAGAGAAAAGTGTATGAGATTGAGGACAGGTGATATTTTTTTCATGAGCGAAAAAACATATATTTTTTCTGTCAGTCACAGTAGCTTAAACAGATCAGAATGAATTACCAGATGAAACAGTGATAATTACTACTGAATTAATTCTTCACTTTTGTATTGTAAAAAAAAGCGAGCATGTTCTTTCTGTCTGCAGAGGACGCCAATCTTTGGAAGTGATCTGCTTACTGTTGGCCTACAAGATAAAGTATCCACAAAATTTCTTTATGTTAAGGGGCAACCATGAATGTGCATCCATCAACAGGTATGTTCATGTTGGTTTCAGATAGTGTCCTGTTAATTCCTTCTCAGACATCACTTTCTCAAACAGTGGAATTTAAATTTCAAATAAAAATGTTTGCATTAAAAATTACAGAAAACTGAATTGGATGGAAATCGTCTGTCTTTTATTGTTTTCTTGAAATTGAGAAACACAACCTCCTTGACATTCTGCATTCAAAGCTTCAACAATTTTTGTTCATTAACTTCTCAAGCTGCCATAGGTTTTCAAGCAAAATGATTCCGTTTTCTTGAAACCAATGCCACTGTCAACAACCTGTAATGAAAGCAGCAGTAGATATTCAGTGTAGTTCATTACCAAGAGTCTGTAATTATTTTCTGATACAAAATATTTGTAATGACCTTGTGTTTATGTGTTTCGATGCTCATTTTTGTACATATCATATGTATATATGTGTGTGCACATATGTGTATATGTGAATGTGATGTGATTGTAGTTGCTGTTGTCGCTGTTGTTATTATTGTTGTTGTTGTCCATGCTGCTGCCGCTCCTGCAAACCTTTATCCCAAGTTTTGTCTTTACTGTGAAACTTTCACA
Organism: Peronia peronii; assembly: GCA_039654565.1. Taxonomy (NCBI): domain Eukaryota; kingdom Metazoa; phylum Mollusca; class Gastropoda; order Systellommatophora; family Onchidiidae; genus Peronia; species Peronia peronii. The sequence continues at coordinate 3,128 of JBCEWB010234843.1, forward strand.
TTTTCAGTGCAATGGAAAAACTGTAAATATGTAGGCCAAAGCAATAACTCTTTTTTGTCACAATAACATACACACAGGAGGAATCTAGCTATTGCTGTATCTCTGATATAAGTCAGCAGTGGACTTATAAGACCAGAATAGGATTCATAACCAACTGAAGACATTTTCTGTTCATTGCAGCCAAGAGCCAGCGTGCTGAAAAAGTGCAATTTCAAATTATGAGAACAAGAGAAATGATTTTCTTCTCATGCTAAGAAGACTAAGAACAAAAACAAATGAATGCCACCTTGTTACAGATGTTTGTCATTTTTGCTTCATCTTCAGAATATATGGCTTTTATGATGAATGTAAGAGACGATACAATATAAAATTGTGGAAAACATTCACTGACTGCTTCAACTGTCTCCCAGTTTGTGAGTACTTTTGCCAATATCTTTCTTCTGTTTCAGGCTTAACAGTTATCAGTTTGCATACAACCTTTTAAGAATAAAATATAATTTGTTCTAAGAGATATGCCCAAGTTTACAAAATCTTATTTGAGCCTAGTCCTGTCTGGCACTCTTCAGAATGTTTTCAAAACTGGAAGAAGAAGAAGACGATGCAGCTGAGTGAGGTTGTCGGTAATGGGACTGTCAAATTATTTCAATAAAAAGTCAGATATTATTATGAAGGAGGCCAGAAAGAATGTAATAAGCCTTTTCTTGTCTTTCAAGCAATTTAATCTTAGTTCCTTTGAAGAGAGAGTTTAAAAAAGTGTTACGAGAAAGAAAAAAAATGTTGTTATATTGATATAAATGATAAAAGATCTAATTGTGTATTGATAACTTCGTGGTGGATACTTTATTTAGATGAGATACATATTGTCTCATTCCACTGTGATGGAAGATAGTTGACTAGAGGAATGATGTAAAATCTGCAGATCTGTATTGATTGAAGTGCAGTTGTTGGTATTGGAATTTCCTGTGTCCTTGTGTGTAGCTCAGTAAGCAGTGCAGGCACACACACACAGGCAGGTCAGGATTGATTATTGTGTTTTCCTTAGCAACAGCTTTGCTTATCCTAGCAACAGCATTTAACCGAGGGCTTAAAGCCAGTTGTAGACACAGTGTGTGAGAATATAACTGAAAGAAAATGAGGAAAGGGAGTGGTGTGAGGTGGGAGAGGAAAGAGGTGGGGGTGGGGGTATTAATTCACAGCAGTTTAATGAAGGAATAAATCTTGCTGTAACAGCAAGCCATAATTAGCTGGCTTTATCAATCAATATGGATGTTATTGATTTATTGTGGCCAACAGTACGAGTATTGAGTCTAATGATGAAGAACTAACAGTTCATTTGTGGCACCTGCTATCTAACCCTGCTATAAATGAAAAATAATGTGGTCAAGCTTGAATATAATAATATGCAATTATTTCTCCTCTTCTAGGAAAGAGATTGGAGATGTTTGTCCATGAAATTGACCATATATTGTAATAGATATCTGTCATGTTGTAATAGGCATTAGTTTAGCATTCTGTAAGCAACTGAAATTATAGATATTATATATCTGTGGCTGCCTGCCCACCTTGGAAAAGCTTGGCTGCTCACTTTGAATTCGTAGGCTGAGTAAAATGACTATTTGATAGGTTGAGAGGCTGCTGATTTCTCAGCAGTACCATGTAAGTTATGCAATGATCAAAAGAAACCAGATAAAAAGAAAACAAAAAGGCATGTAAATTGATCTTATCAAGATCATTTTATCAATAAGTGAAAATTTTGAATATAAAGAATGAAAAATTTAGTTTTTCCCATCCATTATTTAAAAATCATTCCAGAAATATTACTTGGTCATGTATTAAGTAATGAAAATCTGTACTCAGCAAAATTTAAGAACTTGTTTCCGTGATTGCAAGTTTGTGATATATTTTCAGCTGCCATTGTAGACTGTACTATACTGTGTATGCATGGGGGATTGTCACCTGATTTGACTGATTTGGATCAGGTTGGTGGATGTTGTATTGATAGGCCTGAACAAAACAGATATGTTAGCCCTTGAAAGCGTGATTGTCTTAGGAGGGGGCGCGCGTCCTGAAATATGGATTTTGCTAAAAAAAATGTGATTTTGGGTTTTTGTTTTCTCTTAAAAGGCCTGCCTTTTCTATGTTTAAAATGGTATCAAAAAGTGGATATGTTCATTTTAACATGTTTGACCAATGGTCATTCAACGTTAGACCTAGCCTACTGTCAACCAGGATTTGGCTCCATCTGGCTGCTACTTGTAGTCATCGATCTTCGCTATATGATTATATACAGGTAAAAAGTGCATAAGATACTTGTTTATGACCTCTTCTAGCAATATCGTGAACCCTAGTGCCAAGGATGGACGCCCAGAAAGCCAAAAAACGGCAAGAGTCACAGAAGTCATGGAGAGCGGGCTAGTATGTAAAAAAGTGCTGTTCCGAGGCTGAAAGCCGAACAGAAAATTCTCCATGTTCATTTTTCGATGAAAAAAAAGAAAAAAACGCATTTTTCTCAAACCTGGTTTTTGACAGTATTTTGCTATCTACCTTTTTGTTTTGAAACCGATTCTAACCAAATTTGGTATACATCATTTTCATAACAAGACCAAAAAATGTACATATACGCGGCCCATTAGGTTGGTAAGTTTTAGAGAAAAATGGGTTTTTAGTATGAAAAAACAGCAAAATAAGATTTTTTGTTACATGGCATTTTCAGAATTTTCTATTGCATAGGGAGGGCTGAAAATACGTAACATTTTAGATATTATGTCAAATAATGTGTTCACCAAGTTTTATCAATTTCTGTTGAAATTTGACAGAGGAGATAGATTTTAAAATCAGTCAATTTAGAAACGCCAAAATCCAGTATGGCAACGTTGCTATGGCAACCATATAAAAAAGTCTGTTTTTTTTCGCTGTTTTTCTCTAATTTGAACATGCCAAATTCAATGGAAAAGGTTAAAATAGTCGATCTTTAATAATAAAAAAAAATCACCTCCAGGACGCGCCGCCACCCTCCCCCTTTACTACCACCGCTATGGTAATGGGTCGTATGAAGTTAACATCCTTTCCTTAGAAAATTTATTTTATCATGAATAGTTGTTGTGCTTTAGTTTACTTTTTAAAACTTAGGCATTTACGGACAATTTCAGCTTTTAAGAGTTTAGTTTGCAAGTTTCTGAAAACTATCCCAGTGGCACTGAGGACAGTTAGGCTTTCACAGCTCAGTGTGCAGACTTGGATAGGCATTTTTAGAAAGAGCTTTCATTTACCATCCCTGCCAGATGCCTACATCTCTAAACAATATAACTGCTATTGATTTACAAGCTTTTCATGAATTTTTAATGCAGTTCTTAATATGCTGTTATATATGATGAATGGAATCAGTGTATATTATACATTCAGTATTCTCCCATTTATCGTGGTCCCAGGACTGCCCGCGATAAGTTATTTACAATACATACATTTTAAACCTTTATAAATCTCCCCCATACTGTTATCAACCCTCTCTAGTGTTACACACTAACTTAACATATCTTTGTTACAATGAGAAAATTATAAATGGAAATTAAAGTATTTATTTATAATGGTGCACCCCACTATACAGAAATACATTAACATGTACATGTAAAAAAAAACAACGCAATACAGTGAAGCCACAAAAAGTGAACCCACGATAAATGAGGGAATACTGTACAGACTTAAAAACACTTAGTAAGTAAGCCTTCACAATGGAAAAGCATAGCGTACAAAATCTGTATTCACCAGGCATTGTTAATTTTAATCTATCTGTATTTCGAAGTTAAATGTTTCTTTCGGACATTTGTTTGCAATACCTGTAAATGATAGACACAAGAGACCAAATATAACTTGAAACAGAATTTTTAGTTATATAGTATTACTGCTGGTCTCTTTTTATTTTATTTAACTTGCTAGCAGCATATGCTGTTTTTCATAATTCTTCTGTTGAATTTATATGTGAACAATTTTGTTTCTCTGTTCAATTCATGTACTCTCAATCTGATTAGATTCGTCAGCTACATCGACCCAGTGATGTTCCAGATCACGGACTGCTCTGTGATATCTTGTGGTCAGATCCAGATGAGGTAGTCACTGAATGCCAATCTAAATCCCCAATGTCATAACAAGAAGAGACTTTGTATTTGTTAATTGATAGCAAGTGGGTTAAACTTCTTTTTTAATGGAAAATTTGTCAAAACACTATGATTGTTAGCTATTCACAATATGACTGTCATTGGCTTTCAAGATCAATGTTACCTGAATAGTACAGTGGTCTCTGCCTAAGAACTCTCCGCCTAAGAACTCTCCGCCTAAGAGCCCGGTCCACCTAAGAACCCGCCCTGCTGCAAAACGGAATTTTTCCTCTATATTTTGCCCCTCTAAGAACCCGCTCCGGGCGCTCCCAAATAAAATCCGCCTAAGAGCCCAGTGTTGGGCCAAGACACCCGAGTACTTATGGTATAATTCTACATCATACTGTCCACTTGAGAAACGCACAGTGCTATTTGTGCAGTAAAATGGGGACAGGGGTGGAGGGAACAGGTAGACAAAGGAATGGAAGTGATGGTTGATGTATGATTGCATAATCAGGCCATGTTGTTGGCTAATACATAGCCATTTCTTTGTTTGACAACACTTGGGACAGCACCTGTGATTGGCTTTGTGGATAAGTAAGTTTAGCCTCCTGGCTGGTCAGCTGTTCTGCTACTTCAGTCAGTCTGTAAACACTTGGGTCACTCACGCGATTGTCCACGGGGTAGCATAGCAATATCATGTTTTCAACAATGATGCTGGGCAGCATAGGTGTAATTATATGCTAAAAATGATCAGGAATTGCTATATTTAATTATAATATACACACAGGGAAGAAGGCTGTACTTATTCGCATAGATAAATCTTTAACTAACGGTAACGATCAACTAATCATAGTAGTGAAGACAATCAGTGGATGGACGGGTTGCGTAACTTTTCAATCCGCCTAAGAACCCGTCCGCCTAAGATCCCGCTTTTCTTGTCTCCCGATGACAGGGTTCTTAGGCGGAAACCACTATATCTCTTAATCTTTGTACATTTCTTTTTTTCTTCTTTTTTTTTTTTTTTTTTTTTTTTAAGAATTTACAATTTATGATCAGATAACATTGTTAGATATATTCATCGATTTTTGCAAGTGCTACATAAAATTTGAATTCCCGATTTTCAGATGCGTATTTGGCATATTATTAAGTGTAAGTTTTGAACCACAAAAATTATTAAATGCTTTTTGTTTTGTTTCTACCATAGGATATCACAGGATGGGGAGAGAATGACAGAGGGGTATCCTACACATTTGGAGGTGATATAGTGAAAGAATACTTGAGAAGATTTAGTTGCAGTTTAATCGCCAGAGCACATCAGGTGAGAGACGTCATGTCATGTCTCATTTTTGCTATTTGCTGGTGGGCCTGGCTTGTTGATCCACAGTCTGCTAGTTCTAAGCTGAGGTCTAGAATATTTTATATTTGCTCCTGTCAAGACTGTGAACTTTGATCAATATTCACATATGGCTCATGTATTCATCAGTGGTCTATGTAGCTTCAGAGAACCATAAGAAACAGCAAAGGCTATATCTGTATAGGGCCAGGGAATGATTCTTTTTCTTTGTTTAATTTATTTATACACATTGAGATGTATCTGTTTCCCAACACAAACACATACCTGTTCATGAGATGGATACTAGTGATTTATAAGATTGTGAGCAAAAAAAAAAAGATTCTCTCCAAAATTCTCCTTACATTTTAAATGTAGGTGACATTTAGCAAACAGAAGAGTTTAAGGAAACGGCTGCAATGTTTCTCTTCGAATGGATTCAGTGACTATGTATAAGGCATTTTTGTACTATATTTCTTTTCCGTAAACTACTTTGCTACATTTATCAGCAATGGTTGACCATTAGCCATTAATTTGTCATGAAATTGTCTTCATCTCAGCCGGTTTGAACCCTTGCTGGTGTTCGTGAATTGTGGATATAGATATTTAGTTAAAATGTTCTAAACTTTTGGCCTCGTTTAATTTGCCGAGTGTTTTGTTTTGTATGCTGTTATTTTCTGCATTTTTCTGACTTTCAAGTTTAGGCAGGGCTATGGCAACATCAGTATTACCATTTTGCTGTTGAAGAGGAGTAAATCTAATAGTATATATCAACAACAATATCAGCATAGAAAAGCTATCGTGTTGCAGCTGAAACTAATGGAAAATAGAATAGATTACTACAGTGAAATCACTTCCACAGTAATTGTGCTCTAGTCTGCGCTTTAACGTTTCAGTAAGATTTTATGACAGTGGTGTATGATCACTAGATATAGCATTTGATGCAATATTTGTTATCTTTATTTTCATCTATTACTCTTAGATATTGTGCATGCACATGACTCATGACCCTAAATTGTAATAGTTTTCTGTGACATACTTCGGGTTTGCAAACACATGGTGATCTATTGCTTTCCACTGTGCCTCATCATGGTGTGGTTTCTGTTCGTCCTAGTATCTTTTTCTAAGCATCAAAGAAGTCAAGAAACAGGACATAGGAAACATCAGGCATAATGATACACAAAACTTCAGAGTAGGCTGGGCGATTTTGAAAAATGGAAATCAAGTTCGGTAAAGTGATTTTAATAATCTTACAATGCTGGAGAGTTAAGTTAGAAAGGGCCTTGGTTCCTACATGTGGAATTCCCAGATACCATATATAGAAGAAATATTTCCTTTCAATAACTGTGTCGTTAAGTTTGATGCTAAGCATGTTGCATAATGTTGATTTGATGAAGAAACAACAACCCACAAAAATGATACTGCGAGGGTGAAAACTTCAGCATCACTAGATCTTCAGACATATTGTTTATAAGTCTGTCATAGGTTGTTGGTGTCTTTGGCATCTCATTCACATGAACTTGGTTGCTCTTTATGTCTCAGGTTGTGGAAGATGGCTATGCTTTCTTCGAAAAACGTAAGGTAAACTCATCGTCACTGGACCTTTTACATGTACTTGTGTGATCAATTTTATTTAGATTGTGGTTTGATTATTACTTTAGCTCAGGTTTTGTAAGGCATGTTTCTATAACATGTGTGAGCCAACATCGATTCATATAATTTTGATATGATTTTAGAATATAGATGAAGAAATACTGATTTAATGAATAACACAGTATAATATCTTATATCTTTCTATTCTCATTAAATTACCACATTGATTGAGAAATTTAAGTAGCAGAATTCATATCTTATTAGAGATTTACATTTACTGGTGTTTTAAAGAGATACAGTTAGAAATATCTAAGGCATACTATTTGTTAATATTGCAGATTTTTAGCATATACCTAGGAATGTGTCGACCCTGGGGGCCTATTATCTTAAAATGCCACTATCACTGTTTTGAGAAAATTATAATTGAACTCACAAAACTGAATTGTCTCATGTGCCAAATTTACAAAGAGTGAATAGTAAAGAGTCAGTATTTAGGATCATTCAATTTTTATACAAATTTGTCTTAACTTCATGTAGTTGCTATGTTGTCAAAACAGTGGCAGTGGTACTTTAAGATAAATAGGCTTTCAAGGGTGGATGCGCAATTCTGGTTTCTGTGAGTAGTGGATAAAGTATCACCATATTTTCATATGTATCATTCCCTGCATATCTGTGTTTTCAGCTTGTGACTATATTCAGTGCCCCCAACTATTGTGGAGAGTTTGACAATGCTGCTGCAGTGATGATTGTGTCGGAAGACTTGACCTGCTCATTCAAAATTCTCAAGGTAAATCACTACACTGCTTTTTTTATATTAATATTTGAAAATTTCATCAATTGTACCAGCAATATATGAATGGGGTTTTAAGTTTTAAGATTTTACTGTTATCCGAGACAGTGTTGATGTTTTAGTGCTATTTACAGATCATTCTAGTCCCATTGCCTGGTGTATTGCAAGAGTGATACATCGGTGTGTATGGTGTTGAAGGAGAGAATCGTAGCATTTTTGGACTTCATAGGTTCACATTGACCTTTGAAGATTCAGTGCTGGATCATGTGAACGTTAGTGGGGGGGGGGGGGGGGGGGGACCACTTC
>JBCEWB010234843.1:11250-23712 GCA_039654565.1 Peronia peronii
AGCAATTTATCATGTTTAGGGTGAAATATTATGAAATTTTTCATCTTACAAAACGAATTTCATGAATTTGATTTCATGGAATTGAATTTTGAAGAAAAAGTGGTTTAAAATAGATAGAGCCAAAATTACAAACTTGCATAAGAACAAAAGCTTGAAAATTTGTGTGGTACTATCTTTGATTTCTTCTTTGACTGAATAAAACTCCTTTAATTGGTTAGTTATTAAGAAAAATAATACTCATAATTAGCAGTAGTGGATATTCAAGGAATCATTTTATATTCTTAATGCAAAACACAGTGATTATTAAAGATTACCATTTGATATTGAAATACCTACTGAAGTTGTTTCAACAATATTATTTTGTGTGTGTAATCCATAGAATATATTTACTCATGATCAGGCCGATCGTCACTCCAGTGTCCTATGTATTTCTTTCTTTCATTTTCAGCCAGTGTTGAATGAACCAGTGAAACCCCTACCAGCAAAAGGCAAAGTGAGATGAGATGGTGTTCAGCTAAATTTCTGTTTTGGATTTGAATCTGTCAACAGTATTCACATCCCTAGTCAAGAAATCTGAAATGATTGTGTCCTTCAAAGTGTTAAAAGAACAAATCTTGATGTTTAAAAATTTTCCCAAAAACAGGGCTAATCTAACTTTTATCACCAGTGGCACAAGCTGATTAAAATTTCTGTTTGGTATTTTTCATGAAAAGATAAAGATAAGGGGTAATTTTTGCTCCCTGCGGACCATTTTCAGCAACAGCGGTAACATCTTTGCACATTTACCTCTTCCATCGCTATTTAACATAAAATTAGATGGTATTACAGTTGGTGAAGAGATTTCAGAACATGTATATTGCGTGCTTTAATTGTATTGACATTGTTGCAACCAGATTCTATTTTAAATTTATTCCTGCATTAAGGTGATTGATGGTCACACAATTCCTGACAGCCATTAATGCATTACTTCATAATGCATTTTAATTTCCTATTTGTACTTCCACATTTCATAAAGGGACCACACATTGCACACAGATTTTTCCTATTTGATGTTCTGCTTAATGCAAAGCAGCTGATTTGGTGTGATGGGCTACCACAATTTTCCATTAAACTTTGAAATAACTTTGCAAGTTCTGCAAATGACATTCTATGCAGTTGGCCACAATCTGATCATAATACTTAAGACAGAGACTGAGAGTCTTTTAGAAAAGGTTGAAATTTATGATTTCTCTGGGATAATTTTTGAGAATGTCCATAGTTAGTTGGTTCAAACATTTTTGCCATAATTTTGCCTTGGACCTTCAAAAAAGTTTCAGGGAGCTCACAAGAGTTATGTGAAATTTTTTTTTTTTCTTTTACCATACACAACACTTTTAAGTACATTTTTACCTTTGATTTATCAACTGATTTTAGCTTCCTTTTACCATCTTTCAGATTTATTGTCCCTTTATAGTTTTAGTTGACTTACGTTCATCCATAATGTATAAGGCAACAAATGCTCCCTATTTTAATTGACAAATTTTTCACATAATATAAATCGGGGCAGATATATTTTCGGATCTGTGTTGAAGCTGAAGAGACAAGTATCCACCACCTGCCTGCAGGATATTTGTAGCTGGACCAGAAATAAATTTGGTAGCATCATCAGTGATCTTTCAAAGACTAAGTTTATTCCTCAGGAGATGAAGACTACATATTATACTTATCAGAAGGAAGGATATTGAGTGCAGATTAAAAGTCATATAATCACAAATAGCGATTTAGCACACTGAAGAAACAAACAAGGGCAGGAAAACTGAAGGAAAAAAAAATTAATTTGTCTGAAAAAATGCTTAACTTGCACTGTACCAAAACTGCATAAATATATTTTCATCCATTCATGTTCACAAATAATGCTGATAGTTTATTTATGAACGTATAGCCTAATTTCATTTACACATCTCTTGAAATTTTGTAAGTGAAGACCAATATTTCCAGGCTCAGTTTTGTAGAAAAATACTTTTGCAAAATTAATTACAATTTATGACTTGGATTTTCCATCTTGGGGTTGTTAAAATGTTCTCCATCTGAGCCAGCAGATCTGGCTTGAGGTAGACATAGGGTTGATTTAAAGGCTTTTTTCCATGTCCAAATCTGTCAGTGACACGACAATGTCAGATTCATTTCCATTTCATAGTGGCTTTCACTGAACATCCTGTTTGTGAGAATGTGACACCATTTTTTTTTCATGGTTGCAGTTATTTTATCTGGTGTGTTGGAGTATGCTGGGATTTTTGTTTTGTTTTGTTGTTTTTTTGTTTAAATTATCTTTTGATCAAGATGGGTAAATTTTGTACTTACTGTTAATTATGGTAATTATACAAAGCACCTGAGGAGACCAAATACATATTTTTGCTTTGCTCATATTTATTGTCTTCAATGCATTGCCATATAATCGATATAATACAGCAACTTATGCACCTGGAAACATCTGGGATATTTTCATGTAACTAACTTTCACCTGCAAAGTGATGAAAAATGTGTCATCAAATCTGGGTCTGTTGTTTTTCTCTGTGGTGAAAAGGCAAGAATTACTCATGAGCCTAGTAGCAATGTACATACAAAATCCATGTAGATTTAAAAAATTGAAGTGAAAATTTGATAAGTCTCTTCTGGGCAGACAAGAAGCCCTTATTTTCAAAGAAATTTCTGTTTTATTATTTGTCTATAATTTTGCGTCAGTAACCCTCTGAATGTTGCTACTACTAGGGGAAATATTTTGTTATTCTCAAGGATTTCAGATTTCTGACTTCGATAGATATTTTGGATCTCAGTATCTTTGACATTCCTAAACCTTGTATGCTTCAAGAAATCAACATGACATCAACTGCAGCCAGAATGTTGTTTGAATAAAAATGCCAGAAGAAGACATATCTGATTTCCTAGTCAGACTACCCTGGTGTATCAAAGCTTTATTCTATATTTTTGATTTGCTCAGAGTTGATGTTTTTACTGAGTCACATTATGATTATATCCAGATCAAAGCTGTTCCGTAAGATCATTTCATTTCTTAAACAAATTTTGGGTAGTTTTTTTTATTAAATTTATTATTATTATTTTTTGTATTAATTATTATTTCTATGATGTTTTCTCCGGGGATCATTCCATTTTTGTTTTGTTTTTTTGCTTCTTTTGTTGTTGTTTGTTTGTTTTTGATGAGGTGATTATTGTCGTTGCTTTTCCCAGTTGTAGCCATTTTAATGAAAAATGGCATTTTGTCATTATTTGACTCATTATCTAGAGTTGCCCACAAAAAAGCCTCAGTTGGAGCAAATTTAGTTACCAGTATATTCTGTTGTTCCATGTCAAATTTTTGGTATGGTTTTTCATGTTGTCTCAGGTGTGGAGAGCAAAGGTGAAAACAGGGTGAGTCAGAAGTAACTGGGCAGTCAATGTTAAGTTAACAGTTGGCTATTTTGATTTAGACTTTATTGATTGAGTACTTGATAGCGGAATACTGTTAGCCGAAGTCAAAGTTTTTGTGTCATGTATGTACAGATGACATTTGATTTAATAATGTATGACCTAAATATCCATATATTTTATCATTTGGACTAAAAATGTTCTGACTGCCCGGTTACTTGTGACTCACCCTGTAGTTTGGACAAATACACACTAGCTGGCAGTTATCATAAATATATCATTGTGAGTAATTACAAACATCTGTGATCCATGAAAAATGTCATTTTTTCGGCCAAAAAAAAAATGCCATCAGAAATGCAGAAAAATGTCACAAAAAAAGGTTGTAAAATAAACCCCCCCCCCCCCCCCCTAGAAATTAAAAAAAATAATTTGGGTCAACTTTTTCAGATCCCACCTTTCCCCGCTCTCCTGGTTCGTGAGGGACGAGCACTCATGAATGACCACCCATCATCAAATGGGTGGAACAGGCAGGATCTAACATAACTTGTGTAGTACAATGTACTCGTACAGAATACATTATATTGCCATAGGCCCTTATGCTGCAAGCCTGCAGACACCAGCATTACCCAGCAGGTAGGACCACTCTGCACTTAGCAATGCCCTGCATACAGCGATCATAACAAGTCTAGTCTGCTACAACGTTCTCATTTCTTTAGGTCGCCATGCAAAAAAAAAAATGTGTTGTATTACTCAGCTTTTGATGGACATAATAATACGAATGCAGTCACAATATATCTATCAAAATTTTTTTTCAGGTTAAAGATCAGGCCCAAATTTCCATTTAAAAAACCAAAAATGCAAAAAAATGCATCAGTAGTAAAAAGTGCAGTAATCTTGTGGCAAATAGGAAAAAATGTCGTGGCTGATATGGTGTGCAGCCGTTTTTTTCACGGATTATGGAAATATGCATATAAAATTTGCCAAGCTTTTGTTGGAAAATCTATCCACCTGAGATTGGGCAGTGCTTTGACAAGTGTTTATCATTATCAGCTTTATAATACATATACAAGACTTTGATTACTTTGTCGTTTAAGTTAACATATTTGATTTGTCATTAAATGTGTGTTTCTATAAATTTCCCAATGTTCTGTTGAGGAATAGTGACCATTTATTATCCTGCCATTGTAAACATATCTGTAACCCTGAAATTGTTTGTCTCAGTAAAACTCTCAGTACAGTTTTGATAAAGCTAAGGGCTAATTTTGTTCATCCACTCAAGCAGTGCGTTTAAAAAAATTTTTTGTAGATTTTTTTCATGTCCAGTTTTGGTATGGGGAAAGGCATTGTATACATTTAGCTCAATCTGTAATTTATTCCTAAACCTCAGAGAGAGTGATATTAATTTCAGTTTTATTATTTTTTAAGATTTTAATAATGAACAAATATCACTCCATATTTATAAGATGCATGCTAAGCTATGAGAACAAATTGATACATGTATACAGTGGTGTATGTTGAATCAAATGCATTTAATTTGTTTTTCTCTCTGTGACTGTCTTTTATTATTATCATTTTGCAATTCAGATATGTATCTGAGATTCAGTTTATTACAGTCGAGTCCTCTCAAACCGAACTCTGATAATCCGAATTTCTGATAAATAGAATAAAAACGAAGCAATAGATTTTTTTTTCCTCTTTGCACCTATTAAATGCCTCTCGCATAAATCAAAGCCATTGCCCTGTGTTTCTTTTAAATCGAACTGATCAGCGCCGCCACAAAGGTAAAAATCGGCTAATGTCGTCTCCACGTGGTTTCCACCAACACGGATGCCGGCGGTCTGAAAACAAAGGAGGCAGCACCGCGGATGAGGCAAGAAGGGTTAGACAATGTATTGTGTCTCGCACGCAGTGTAAGTAGGTCATGTGTTCACGAGGGGGGAGGGGGATAAACAGTGTATCAGGGCCAGTGCTGCCGACAATCGATCGATATAATCAAGCATCCTAGCAGAACCTATAGTACAGGAATACACGTAAATATACTAGGCTAGTACACGAGTTAGATCTACATACATTACGAAGTGTGTAGGTTACGCCATAATAGAGCGCTGCGCCGGTGTTATGATGTTGGTTCTCGTACCGGGACGTGATAGGCCAGATTCTCCATCATGCTAGTTTTTGGCTTGCGGTTGACTCGCTTATATCCTCACAGACTATGTGATGGCTTACTTTAACTGTTTTCAGAGTTAAAACTATTTCAGGGGTAAAACTTACTCAGCTGCCCTTTTTAGGACTTAAACATTAACAGTCCTTTTCAGGACTAAAACCTACTTTTTTTCACGGCTCTAACTTTTTTTTACATTAGGTTTGCATTCAACACAGCCCTTATTAGGGCTAGAAATCCAATCATATGAGAGGGCTTGAATTTAAGATAAACACAAAGTTCGGGAGCCATAGCGCGATTTCCTTATAAAGGGAAATAGTCCTGGAATAAAGTAAAATAGTGCCTCATTAGTCATTCCAGAATTCCCCCCCCCCCGTTAAAAACTGGAAGACGAACTTTCTTTAATCGAACCCGTTAGGTTGGTCCCGGCAAATACGATTTAAGCGGACTCGACTGTATATACAACTTTGTTCTCATGACAGTATTGTATTCGTGACAATTTTTGAAATCTTCCTGTGAACCAAGAGCAAGGATGAGAGATTTTTTCATTTGATATTTCCCTGCCATTCAGTTAGTTTGAATCTCTTTTGTTTTTTTTCATTTTATTATAAATAATCATGAAGTGAATGTACTCTTTCAAATTAGTAACCAAGACTGGGCTATGATTTTTTTTTTTATAGAAAATTCTTTCTTTTCTTAATTAACAATAGATGTCCCAATATAATAATTGCGATGACCATATGGAGTATGACATAAAGCCTCAAGGAACAAGCATATTTTTTAACCCTGGAAGTGTCAGGAAGCTGGTTTGATTAAAGATTCTCCCATCATACTTTGCTTTGGAGTCTCTTTTGAAGGAGCACACAGTGTACGAAAAGAAACAACAACATGGTATTCACATCATCTAAAAGCACATATGACAATTTCTTAAACACGAAAATCAGTGTCGTTGTAAAAATTCTGTTGATAATTTTAAAGTCAAAACATATGTTGTATTCACAGGTTCTTGTTAATCTTTCCAGTCTCAAAAAATATTATAGTTCACTTTTGACTAGTCATCCCTGCTGAATTGCCCTTGTGAAAAATTGGTTTACTTCTGTCCAAAGCTGTGAAGATTTAGCATAATTTGCCACCAGATCTCGCAGTCAGTTGAATATGCAGTTACAACATTAAAATTGCTAGTCAAACATTTTCTTTTTTCCTGTTATGATTGTTATTACTGCTTCTCAAGTTTAGTCATGATTGACATGCATACATGTAATATTGTAATGTTGTAGATTTTATATTTTGTCTGATTCCATTTTCAATTATTTTTGTGTGTACGTGTGTGTTTTTCAGTATTTTTGGAGCCTAGAAATAAGATTGTGATGTATAGTGGTTATGCAATAGTCATTTGACTTATAGAACTAATAAAGGAAAACATAACGATAAGATCACTGAAAGGTTTAGCTGGAATCAAATACATGTAAATGAATGCAAATTTGTTGATCTGGCATCAGCAGTCCTAGTAATGACCATAGTTTGAAAGTTTCTGGTCATTTTTACTAGACAAGCATTTCTGCTCTCTTATTTTGCCTTTTTTTCTTTTTCAGCCAACAATCCAGCTCATTATTGAAGACTTTGATTTTGATCTATGTTGTACATGTGGATGTATGGTTTTATTTCAAAGAATTGTTTGTGTTGATTTGAAACTGATTATCATTTTAACAGTTATAGAATTGTGATGTCTGTCAGTTTTTACACACATGTATTACATCTACTGATCCAGTTTCAGAATTTTTTTTGCATAGTCAAGGTCATATGTGTGATATCTATTGAAATCTCGGCAGCACTTTTTGGCTTCCCTTTGTTTTCATCTTTTGAATTGATTTGCAGTCAGAGGAAGCAGATGGTTGTGAACGGACATGATTTATGTTCCTTCTTATTTTCAGCCAAATCATTTGTGAGGCTGAAAATGTGTTATTAATATTACTTGTGCTTGTGCAATCTGGCAGTCAGAAACCAATATATGGCATGTTGGTGAGATCGTTCTAGTCACACTGATTTGATTTGGTTAAAGGTTTATTTTGAATTTTTTAGATAATGAACAAAAGTTACATTTGTTCTGCGTAATTTTCAGCACAATCAGATACTTACCTGTTGTTATTGTTATGCTCTGCAATTAATTATGTCGATCAGCAGTATTGTTGCTATCTCCACAGTGAAGGTCAGTGCAATATTCTTCTAAAAACTATGTGTGAACTTCCACAGTCAGGATCCATGTACATGGAGAAAGAAGTTGGCCTTTTATTAAAACTAAGGTTATGTTTGCAACAGCACAGAGGATTTACACATACATGTACATGTATATTATTCCGTTTTGAGTTTCTTTGGACAACACGGAGCTTTAATTACCTGAAAATCCTTTCATGCACTGATCATGTTGAATTTCCCAATCTAAAGTTTACCAAATGGAACTCTCTGTATTCACTTTATGGTTACGGTTTATGTAAGCCATTCAAACTCCTGATGTAGTGGTTATCTCGGCTGTAAAAACAGTTTGAGTATGGGATTTGAGGTAACATGAACATTATTTCATAGATGTATCAGGCTATATTTTCATGCAGTGTCATGGCACTAAGGGTTATCTTATGCAGATCAGTTGCTAAGATTTTGGATGATTACTACATGGATATTTACACATTTCCTAAGTCAGAGAAGAAATTTGAGAGTGCTTTAAAAGAATCTGTTCAGCATAATCACATACAATTTAATTTTGATTCAGAGGCACAAATTTTCGTCACTTGTCAGAACTCTGGTTTTGCCCTAACCCAGATTTAGCAGATGTAATATACTGTCTGTTACTGGCATTAGGGCTGCTCACTCTGACAACCAATTCCATTACTAAACACGTTTAACATGTATGATGTGCAGACTTTTATGGTGTTTTAGACTCTGAAACAATTTCTCCCATTGTGTCAATAAATCAAAACAGACAGCTTCCCTCGAGTCAGTGCAAGTGGTGTGCCAAAACCCATTGAGTAACGATGAATAAATTTTACTTCAACACTGTATTCGAGAGGGCAGTTGTGCTTCAAAGCTAAGACGAAAGTTTTTTTCTATTGTGACTTGCTTGGCAGCAGATGGTGAAAGAATTGTTTTTAATATTATATCACTGTTTACAAGCAGTGCCATCAGGTGGAAGACCTTGTCTGACTGATCCTGTCACAGATACTATTGTACATGTAATCTATAGCCGTACATTTGAATTCTTGTGTGCAATAATGCATATAAAGCTTACAATTACAAGACAGAATCTTCCTTGGAATCTAATTAATACTGTCTTGATTTTCAGTCAAATAAATCCTGGATTTTGATCTGTGAAATAATTTATTTAATCTTTCAACTGTTGCCTTTTATCTTCATAAAGATGCTGATCTTCTGTCCCTGCTCAATAGCTTTGTGTTCAGCAAGATATGAAACACTTTATATGTACATGTATTATGTTTACAAAGGAATCTTAGGAAAATCCTGCATTTTGTGCAGCTGCTAACTGTATTAGGTTTCAGGTTGTTAAGTTGGCAGGAATTTGAAACATTTAATTATTCCTCAAACAGTGAATCATTATTGTGAAAAAGAAAAGTTATGTAAAACATAAGGAAGGTATAAGTTCTGTTCCAAAAAGATGAACTGTAAAATGCTCTTAAGTCTATGAAATCACTGAAATCATTGAAAATTTTAAAAATCTTTTTATATATCATTGATGTGGATGTTTAATGAATTCATCAAGTTTTAAATTCCAAACTGTTAAAATAATTAGGATGATTTCATAACAGTGCAGTGTGTACTTCAGATGTTAATTGGTTGCTATGAGTGCTATGACTGTCAGCCTTAACTGGTGATTTTTAAACTGAACAACCTGTCTGATGTGCTGCATATGTTCTGTCCTCCAACATCCATAACTACATGTACATGTATATACATGTACACTATACTAATATAGTTCCTAAACTTTTGAATCTGTTGGCAATGCAAATTTAAGTAATGTTGAGTAGGCCTACATATTGGAAATGGATCTCTTTTCATGTGTACATACCAAATTCTGTACAAGTATCTATAAGGTAAGGCATTTTAATAGAATGTGCAAAATTAAGGTCTTACTTCAGTACATGTACATGTATTTGACCTAAGATAATTTATATTTTGTATTTAATTTTCTTTCATGTGTCAAATCTGTGATCTCATTGAACCTTTACTTTTATTTATCTGACAAATTTTGCATTTAGTGTTATGTGTTGGTGTTTGTTCTTTCTTCTAGTCAAGAATTGATTTTAAAATAAATTCCAGTTTCATGAAAATTGTGTTATTTGACTGTAAGTGGAGCATCTGCAGTGCTACCGTTGATTAGAATTCTGATGAATAGCAATTCTTTAATGTGGAATAAGAATCTCGAAAATCATGTTTCAAAGGTAAAAGTAGGTTTATTCAACTTCAAAATGAACACAGAAAAGGTATCCTAATCATAAGTTTCAAGAAAATATCAAACTTAAGTGAAATTATTTTTTTAAAAAACACAATGATACATAAGTAAATTTGTCTGTATGACTCCTACCTGCTCAGAGTCAGCAGAGGCAAGGAAAATTTGACATAATCATGAAAATCTAATGGATATTCACTTTTATTATTTGGCTACATGCCACATCTGTTGAACTCAGTTGAGCTCACTCCAAAAGAATCATAATTTACGAAGAGGACAAACACAAAAAAGGAAAAGCAGTCAACAGTTTAAAAAAACCAAAGGGAGAATGTTCAGTTTCTTCCAGATCTCATGTGCATGCTGCTAGCTTTGCAAATAATTAGTAATTGCCCTAAAGCTTTTCTTTATCAGTGATCAGAGTGCCAAGATGTTCTAAAGCTGGGTTGTATACTATTGTTAAACTTGCCCTAGACTTGGCAGTGTCAAGAGGAAGATCACTTGAATTTGCTTGTAAGCTAATCCTATCAAATGAACAGAGATTTATTTATCTAAGAAATTTTCAGTCCCAGGAATTATATGGAGTAACAAATAATATGTGAATGAAATGAGAGGAAGGGATACCAATAATATTTTTATCACTCCACAAAAGCTTACATTGTTTTTTTAGATCACTAGTTTTGAGTGAGGAGGAAGGTAAGCATAGAGGACCACTCTCAGTGGGTGAGTGCATGGGCTTGAATGGTATTGCATAATATGCTATCTGATTTAACAGATTGCTGGTGAGTCAGGTAGAAACCTAGTGCAGTAGGACACAGTACTGCCACAGCAGCATGGACCACTCAGCCAACTGAGTGTAATAAGCTTTGTGTCAGGGAAAGCACTGCCTGATCCATAGAGTGTTAGATAGCCTTTAAGCCCTTAAGTTTAACGCATACACAATCAGAATATTATGCATTGTCCAAACATACAATTTTTTGTTATACTATTGAAGAAACAACTTAATCAGTAATTAATAAGCTAAAAAACATAATGAAATCAAATGATTAGATCATATTTTTTTAATCAAGAACAATTTACATCTGTTATGGCACGTGACATATTTAAAGTAGTGAACAAGGCCACTCTGCATCAACATATTCATTTCTGTCGTATGGCTTGAGACAATCATCATTAAATCATGCAAATTAAATCATGCTATGTTTCAGCATACAGAAATGATCAAAGACATACATTTACATAATATGATAATGACTGTATATAACAACTATCCAAATTCAACACGAATGATGAGATAATATGCCCAGCAGTCTGGTTACTGTGCATACATGTAAGAAATTGATAAAATATACATTTCAGATCTTTGTCTTTTAGCTTTCAGTTTGTGCACTTTGCTCAAAATTCAACAGCCAGACTTTGATGCTGTTCTTTTTGCCATGGGAGTAATTGCCTGGTCCAGCACCTGACGTCACCACTCGATGGCACGGAATGAGCAAGGAAATGGGATTGTTTGCCATGGCATGGCCAGCAGCTCGACAAGCACGCTCATTGCCGCACAGCCCAGCCAACTCTTTGTAAGTCAAAGTACTACCCATAGGTGCAGCCTCCGGCAACACAGTTAAGGCAGTGAAACAAAATGAATCTGAAAGACAAATAAGAGTTAAGTGACATTTGAAGTTAGATTACACTATTCAGATTCATATCAACTTATAAGCCCAAAATGTGTAAAATGAATTTATGAAAAAATAATTTATATTGCATTACTCCCATGCAATATCTATCTGTGATCCGAGAAAAATGCCATCCAATTAAAAAAATGCCCAAAAAAGTGCAACTCACGAATTACAACAGATTTTTAAAACATTTTCAAATAATTGTCTGCACAGTCCATTTGCTAATAACAGGTAACAGGATTAGTAATTAACCTAAACACTTTAAAACAAAAAAAAAAAAAAAGGCACTGCTCACATGGATAATTTCCAGATCCTCACTCCATAGCTATAATACAAACATGACAAATACGAGATCAATGTACAGGGCGAAAACTCTGTGTCACTGCATTTATCAAAGGTCACAATGCATAAAGTTGATATAACTGAACGCCTTTTGTTGTACCTCAGCCTGCCAAACCACCATACACATACAAAAGTTAAACAATTTAACTTTCAAGTCCCCTGCGGCCAGTCACATAAGTTCCCAAAAAGGGTGTACTAATAATGATTAAAAAGAGAAAAAGAGGTACGTGTATTAGTTGCCAAACATAGGCTCCGAAAATGGTATTTAACATTCACATGGCATTGGTTCAAATTATGTTCTGCTGGATCATCAAGTCAGCATTTCAAATTGGCCATATATTTAGCAATACACTCTAACACGGTTAGTAAGAAAACGCTTAAAAAGAAACTTGTGTTATTAAGAAAGAATCTTTGGGAACGGTTTTTTTGCT
>JBCEWB010234951.1:0-18822 GCA_039654565.1 Peronia peronii
CTACCTACCTACCTACCTACCTACCTACCTACCTACCTACCTACCTACCTACCTACCTACCTATCTTCCTACCTACCTACCTACCTACCTACCTGTCTACCTGTCTACCTACCTGCCTGCTGCCTGCCTACCTGCCTACCTACTTACCTGCCTATCTACCTACCTACGGACTTACCGATCCACCTACCTATCCACCTGCCTGCCTATATACTTTCGTACCCGCCTGCCTATCTGTCTTCCCCCCTTTTTCTTGCCTACCTAATTACCCACCTACTTACCTACATACCTACCTATCTACCTATCCTTATAAAACCTACTTACCTACCTATCTATCTACCTATCTATCTATCTACCTACCTACCTATCTGTCTATCTACCTACCTACTCACTTGCCTGCCTATTTACTTGCTTATCCATCTTCCTACCTGCTTGCCTACCTACCTACTTATCTACCAGTCTCCTACCCACCTACCTACCTACCTACCTACCTACCTACCTACCTACCTACTATTTACACACTTAACTACCCACTTATCTACACCTATCTACCTATCTACCTTCCTACCTACCTACCTACCTGCCTACCTACCTACCTACCTACCTACCTGCCTACCTACTACCTATCTACCTACCTGCCTGCCTTTTTACTTGCTTATTCATCTTTCTACCTGCTTGCCTGCTTACCTATCAACTTTCTACCTATCTACCTACCTACCTACCTAAGTACCTACCTACACACCTAACTACCTACCTATCTACACCTACCTACCTACCTACCTACCTATCTTCCCACCCACCATTTAGTTGCTTACCCATCTTCCTATTTGCTTGCCAACCAACTTACTTACCTACCAACCTCCTACCTACCTACCTACCTACCTACCGAACTACCTACCGAACTACCTACCGAACTACCTACCGAACTACCTACACACCTAACTACTTACCTATCTACAACTACCTACCTACCTACCTATCTACCTACCTACGTATCTATCTACCTATCTACCTACCTGTCTACTTGCCTACCCTTCCTACCTGCTTTCCTACCTACCTACCTACCCTATCAACATAAGCACCTACCCACCTACCTACCTACCTATCTACTTACCTACCTACCTACCTACCTACCCAGCTAGCTAGCTACCTGCCTGCTTGCCTACCTACCGCCTATCTACCCGCCTACTACCTGTATGCCCGTTTGCGTACCTACCTGCCTGTCCACATACGTGCCTACCTACCTACCCATCTACTTACCTACCAATCTCCGTACTTATCTATCTACCCATTTGCCTACGTACCTGTCTATCCATCTATTTACATACTCATATACGTACTTCCTGTCTGTCTACCTACCTACCCATCTACTTACCTACCTACATACCTACCTACCTACCGGTCTACTCCTCTACCTACTTAGTTACTGACTCACTACTAACTTATTTATCTACTTATTAATCTTCCTGCTTACCCACCTGCTTACCTACATATTTATCTTCCCACCTACTTACATGCCTTTCCACCTACCTATACCTACCTACCTACCTTTCTATCTTTCTACCTAGCAACTGCCTACATATCTGCCTACCTATCTACCTAACTATTCACCTGTTACATCATTGTCACTCACCCTCTGGGTAATACACGTTTAGAAATATTGTGGGTTTTTTTCTTTTTTTTTTTTAACTGCATTATTATGAATTAATTTAACGTGACACTGCGTGTTGCCATCTGCGTTAATTTTTTTTTTTTGCTTCTTTTCAACATTATTATCAGTTGTGAACGTGACACTGTCCCTTTTTTTTTTTTTTTCTTTTTCTGTACCTCATGGTATGCTGGCGATTTTGAAATTCGGGAACGCTTACTTATCGATTTAATAGCATTCAACATGAGGAACATGACAGTGATCAATATCGCTTTGACGTGCGTGCTGGACCCACTGCAAGACGCCCCTTGTCATTTTGATTTAAGACATAAGCAAACTTGCTGTTTTCTTTTTCTTTCTTTTTTTTTTTTGTTCATTCATATTATAAAGGAATAGAATACTTTTATCGCTCTAACTCGCCGGTGCTCGTCTGATTATATTACTGCTGTAACAACTTCACCTTTGCGTTCTTCTTACGTAATTGCGCTAGACGCATACCTGCCTACTTACCTGTCTACATATTTATCTATTTTGTCCACCTGTCTGCCTATCAACGTACCTACCTAACTACCGACCTACTAACCTGCTTACCTAGCTACTACCTACCTATCTACCTACCTACCGACCGACCTGCCTACCTACCTACCTATCCACCTGCCTACCTATCTGCCTGCCTGCCTGTCTGCCTGCGTATTTATCTATCTACCTATCTTCTTATCTACCTCCCTTTTTACTTACCTCCTTACCTGCCTACTTACTTATCTACTTATTTACCTATGTGCGTACGTACGTACCTACCTATCTACCTACTTGCCACTTAGCCATCTTCCTGTTATCTGCTGCCTTCCTTGTCTGCCTACCCAGCATTCTCTTTTTCCTCTTTCCTCTTTTTCTTGTGGCATTTTCCTTCTTTTTTTTTTTTTTATTGTGGCAGCAAATTATGGTATTAGGGAGTATGCGATTTCTTTTGTCCCATGACAGGAACAGTAACGTATGGTAGTCTATTTTTAGACATTCTGCGAATGTCTAAAAATAACTCCTTTACGTTAACAGCCTTGGCGGGGTTTGCGTTTACTGAGCAGCTGCCTAAGACGTGGATGTATGACTGCGCTCGCCTGCTGTGCAATTGTTTTTTCAAGATTCAAGTCCAGAGCTCATTTTTTCTTTGGTAGGTTGCTGTGTCGTTACGGGATCCCATGAAATTTCCATTGGCAGATCATTTAATTACAATTTAGTCGTATTTATAACGTTCATGTATTGCAAAATGGTTCGTCTAGATCTAGATTATTCACAGCTAGGTTCCAGACCTCATGTTCAATCGTAGTTATCCGTAGTTAGTAAAGTTGTTATCCGAAAGGATGTACTTGCACAAGAGTGGCTTGTTGTTACATGAACTGCACTGACACACTGATATATTAAATTCATATCGATTAAGCATCGGTTAGACAGAGAGGCTGCTATCATTTGCTAAGCAAGAGTGTGACCTACATTTTACACAAGACTTTACACTATCTAAAATCTAAGTTAGCTTTAGGAATTGACCACAGTCTATCAGAAATAAGCTGAGTGTATGAGAAAAAGGCCACAACAATTCTAAATTTTGTTGTTCAGTGAAGTGGATTTAGATTTAGTGTAGAGATCATGTCTACAAGAGTGGCTGGATGCAGGAAATGCACTTACCCACTACAGTAGGCTAAGCGTGGATGTAACCTAAAAAACAAGACCTCTTTACCAGCGTAATTTGCACTACTGAAAGAGCATAGGGCTTCCAAATGATTTCTGTGTGTGTGTGTGTTTATGTTAGCCAGTATTTAGCTAGTCTTGTATTTGATTGAAATTGGAATTTCAAAACAAAACAGTAATTTATCTTAAAATTATCCACAAAGTAAACGCCGTGCTGAATAGATTCCATTCGGCAAAAGCTAGCGGAAGGACGGTTTAGAAGTAAAACGACGTTCAGATTTGCTCACGGCACCCTCGTCGAAAGCGGCCCTTCAGTGTTCAAAGGTTACGTTCTTCCCACCTCTCCGTCCTGCCGGAAGCGCATCGCAAACTCCCCATTGTGAAATCGGAGAGTACATAGAAGTAAGGATTTCGTTTTTTGCCTGGGGTGAATCGCATGGAGGAAGTGTTTTCTACAACCACTTCACAATGTTTTTCACGATGTATGGAATTGAAGTCTCTAATACTAGCATGTTGGCAACAACTACAGAGAGCTATCTGTTGTTGTTGTTATTGTTGTTGTTGTTATTATTATTATTATTATTATTATTGATTTTGGCCCCTGAATAAGAACTTGAAACTTTGCTTAGTGGAAAATTCATTATGTATGAACATTTTTTTCTCTTATCATGATTTCTTTTTTTCTTTCCAACAATTTGTTTGCTTTTTGTTATTGAGAGAGAGGGAGAGAGAGAGAATCATGATTTTTTGTTCTTTACAACACTTGTGTACCTCATATCCTGACAAAGGGAAAAAATCTGGCTCATTTAAAAAAAGGCTCCTCATGTGTTTTTGTTATAGGTGTCTTTTTACTTTCGATGTGAGTGGTGATCGTAAATACTGCTCCTTAATCAGCAACAAAGCAAAAGTAACATGTCACAATGTTAGGCGGTGTATTTTTTTAAACTACCAGTTAACCCCCCCCCCCCCCTCACCCCACACACCTCAGTTTTTCTCTTCCAACTTTTGGACTTCAGTTACATGAAATCGGTATCGTCGCTTCATCTTCTTCTTACTTTCAGCCTCTTCTTCAGCCTTTTCTTTTTACTCTTCGTTCCTTTCTCCTCTCCCCCCTCCCTCCTCCCTCTCCGCCTCTTTCTCCGTCTTCCGTCTCTTCTTCCTCTTCCTCCACTTCATCGTCGGTTTGATCTTCATCTTTCTCTTCTGCCTATGATAACCATTGACTGTTGTTTTACAGTTCGGCACAAAGATCTCACGCCAAGGCCAAATGATACTGGTGATACCCAGAGAATGAATGATATAACTTTGTTTCGTTTTCTGCACGGAAAGAAGAAAAGGAAAGAAAATGTGACCGGGGAAGAGAAGGAAAGAGAATAAGGTTGAGGAACCCATTCCTTGATATTATTGAATTTAAATCAATTTCCTTCTTCAGCTTAAATTCCTGCACGAGTTTGAATCGTTCAAAAGAGCAGAATACAAGGGAATGTTTTGTTAGTTTAACCATGGGCAGTAAAAATCGAATTTGTCAACGTACGCGCGCAGTGATAACTAGCTACTAAATTAAAAAAAAAAAAAAAGGGAAAGGAAAGGAATGCACCAACGAGTAGCCGGGTTTGCAATACACAGCGCCATTTGCCTCGCAGAGTAGGTCAGCATTTACGTCATCAATGGAAGGCGTCTCTCGTCTTCTGCTCCCCTGCTGACTGCCCTTTGTTTCCTCTTCAAAAGACGACTAAACAGTGAAAAAAAAAAAAGAAAGGGATCGAAATGAAAAAAAAAAAAAATCGAACTTAAGTATTTAACTTAGTCTTAGATTAAAGCCGAGGGTCTACATAACGCCAAACATGATTATTGTTCAGTTCATACGTAGGTCTGGGCAGATCAGCATATGAATAATCGAGATAAATTTTTCCGAACTTTGGTATTTGGTCCGCTGTCTCCCCCCACTGTGTAAATAGCCAGCCATGCCTTGCAATGTAGTTACCAGCTAAATATTTCCGAAGTGGCTGGCCCAGACATTGTGTACGCCGATATTGTATGATAGTAATTCACAGCCCGTCAACGGGGAAGGCTAGACCTAACAGGAGTGGTTTTGCTGCGCGGAATATGGATTGGATTTACAATTGGAAATGAACAGTTTCGCTTAAAGTTTTCATTTCTAATAAGTAAGTTGTACGTGTGAATAAATAATATAGCCCTCTCGCATTTGCTTCTTTCTTTTGTCTCCATCCTTGCTTTTTTCATTCATTCATTCATTCATTCTTTCATTCACTCATCCATTCATTCACTCTTTCTTTCTTTTCCCTTTTTTTCTCTTTTTGTTCTTTCTTTTTTTTCTTTTTCTCATTTCCTGTTCTCACCGATTTCTTTCATCCTTTCTTGCTATCTTTCTCTCTTTCTTATTAAGTACTCGTATTGTTTGTCTTGTGTCGGCCTTTTCTTTCTATTATTTCTTTCTTTCTGTCTATCTTTCTTTCTTTCTTTCTATCTTCTCTTGTGCCGCCTACCTGGCGCTTTATCTTTATTTTTTCACGCCTTTCTCTCATTCAAAGCTTCCGTCCTCTTTTCCTATGACTCTTTCTCTCTTTGTTTACTTCTTTCAACTTGACGTCCAGTTCTTTCTTGAGAGTTTTGCCAAACATTGTATAAACCCGATAGTGTTCTGTCCAATATTCCCACCACAGCATATATTTATGCGGCTTCCCACTCGCACCTGTATAAAGACATCGCCAAAGAGTCCTTATTATGTAGTGCATTGTAACTGCTCCTCATCGCTCGTCCGTTGTTTAGTGACTGCACCAACAGACCGAAATACTGATTTGTGCCTCTCTGCTCTGAACTGACAAAACATCGCCTATGCAGAAAATCAAATTTTACTGGAGAGTCACATAACCGCTTCAGTTTGTTGTTATTCAGTAAATAACAAGTCGTGTGTGAGAAGAAAAAAAAAGTTCATGAAATCCTTTACTTTTTTTTTTGCCAAGGTACCAACACAGGACCATGAACAAAAGATGCGTCCTGACATCAGGAATCTTTTTGACTTAGATATACAGGGCGTCCCGGAAGTCGCGCACCATCCTTTAGTTATTGCACCCCTCACATTTCGCTAATTGCATGCGTGACTGCTTGAACCAGACCTTCTAAAAAAAAAAAAAATAGATTTACAGAGAGATCCCGTGGAGTAGCCACCCCGATCATCTGCTGATTGAATGACTGGCTGATCCTATAGAAGGTGATCAACATAAAAAAAATCAGTGGATTGTCTGACTGATTGACTGAGCGATGAATTGGCCCGTTGGTTGACTGGCCCTTAGGTTTTTCGACTGATTTTTTAATTTTTTTATTATTGTTATTTTTTTTTTTTATGTCTAGATTTACTCATCGGTTAACTATCCACTCGGCGGGTAGATAAACTGGCTGACTGACTGATCGATCAGTTGATCGACTATTTGATGTTTATTAACTGATCATTAATCAATTGATCAATTAATTGATTGATTAGCAGATTGGATGATTGATTGGGTGATTGGGTGATTGATTGATTGATTGATTGATTGATTGATTGATTATTTATAGCATGCGAATGTTGCGTTTGCACAGTTGATCTGTTCCAACTAGTCGTAGATAGACTTTACACCGCACACCATTAGGAGACCTACTCCTTTGTCATTCAAAACTGTCAAAATCCGAATGCCAGAAGCTACGGGTCAAGGTTATAGTTGAGTAGTCGCTGTAGTGAACGCCGGCCCCACAGAGTTTATGGCGTCTCATAATGGTTGCAATGTCTTCCTTGTTATAAGGCCCCGATTCTTTTGTGTCAGGTTGTAATTTATCGCAAAGCGGCTACTTCAGCCCGAGATTTACACCCCCCGGCACCACTATCAATGAAAGAGTGCACGAGTGTGACGTAAGCTCTTAACTCTGAAAGCGTTGGGCGGAACCTGCAGGAAAAAAAAAATCAGGGGTTTCTTTAATGTTTTGCAACCATGGTCAAGAAATAACAATTTAGGCCCCAAAAATTGTTGGTCGGGTAATTTCTTCCACAGTTTATGTTGCTGGGAAAGTAAGATAAGATAATAGAAGGTAATTTTATTTGTCCTCAAAAGCAAAATCCATTCACAGTTGGTGAGACATAGCGTAAGCTTCATGCAGAATACAGCTACACTCATATATATATATATATATATATATATATATAGACAAAAATATCACGAACGTTGTCAGAACAAGGCAGATTCAAGAACCATTTCTTCAACTAAAGTGTGTAGCTAATGGCAGAAATGAATGTCTGTAACGCTCTCGGTCAGGTCTTACATGCAACTATCCCAGCACTGTACAGAGGATAAAAAGAAGAGGCTTTTAGCAGGTTGGCATCTCGACATTCCTAGGACTGATCCCAAAAGACCTGGAGCTCTATTTTAAGACAAAACGAAAGTAATGTCTTAACTTTACAAGCTTTAGTGAAAATTCATTACTGGATTGACTCTACAATGACATAATAATGACAATCATATTTCAGAAATGAAATTTTAGTAACTGTGGATGAAATCGCACGAATGACGTATTATTACATTGTAGTGTAATGTATGTTGAGTGACAGTAATTTCAGTGCAAATGTCATGAGCCTGTTTTTTCACGAAATCATCCTCTTGAGACTTCCAGGGTTAAAGCAAGTGAATCTTTCATAGTCTGCATACAGCACGATAATTTTGAGTTTTCATACGAAAGATAGTTTTGAGTCTCCATATAGGACGGTAATTTTGAGTTTGCATATATATAGGACAGTAATATTGGGCCTGAATACGGGACAGTCATTTTGAGTCTTCAAAAGGGAACGGTAATCTTGAGTCTGCATACGAACAGTAATTTTTAATTTTTATACTCGATGGTAATTTTGAGTCTGTGTAGTATGTGACGAGATTTTTTGAATTTTTATACCGAGAGGGACTTTGAGTTTAATCTTTACTTTAATTCTACAAAGTGTTCTAAGCTGGTTTATTGTACATTGCACTTGAACAACATACTTTCCACATACTTATAAGTGAGTGAGTTAGCACACACACATACACGCACACACACAGTAGAAGGGGATGGGGAAGGGGATTAGGGTGAATTACAGAGAAAACCATATCCCTCTAAACAGTGCTTGATAAGGGGAAACTAATTTCCGGTTCTTACGTAGCTTACCAGAAATGGGGTTAGGGAGTGTCCTCAAGAGGGGGCAACTGTTCGCTTAGGTACAAAATTCCAGTCAGTAACCCAGTTCAGTATTGAAATAGACCAAGAATCTATTGACAGGGTTTTAATAAAATGTTAATAGTTGTCTCAAGTTTATAAGAAAAACACTATGAGTATTGCGTAATAAGAGAGAAACAACCGATTATTTTGTGAAATATTCATGTTCGATTGATAATAATTCATCCATTCCATCCATCCATCCATCCATTCATTTATTCATCATTCATCCATCCAGCCATTCATCCGTCCGTCCGTCCGTCCATCCATCCTTCCATCCATCATCCATCCATTCATCCATCCATCCATTTACTGCTCTATCCATCCTCCATCCATCCATTTATTCATCATCCATCCATCCATCCATCCATCCATCCATCCATCCATCCATCCATCCATCAAGTCATTGAAACAGCAATCTATCGTCTATCACTCACTCACTCACTCACTCCCTCCCTCCCACCCTCACTCACTCACTCACTCACTCACTCACTCACTCACTCACTCACTCACTTGATCGATTGATTAATCGATTATCAGTCATATATTCACAGCACATTTTGCGCAGTTGAAAAACAAGTAAAAGTAAATAAACAAAACAATCCCGAACATTCTCCGACTCCCACCGGTTTCAGTTCTCACAGATTAGCCATTCGGAAATAGAACTTGTGTTTGACATCAGTGCAGATGCTGACAATCGAACTTTCAGTCGGATACATTATTGATTCGGAAACTTTTATCGTTCGCGAACAGCCCAAGATAAGGTTGGACTCAACAAGAAAAAAATATGATTTTGTAAAATAAAAATTCCTAAGTGACGCAACCTAACCGGATTAATGGGAAATAAATACGATGTCAACTTTGTGAGCTAATCCATATTATCTAGTATAACAAATATGTTAACCGCCAGCCAGAGAATACTTTGTACACATTACCGTAAATTTTTGGATATTTTTTTGTCTCAATAACAGACTTGACAACTTTTACTCTTCATATATTTATTGTGCTGTAAATGGTTTTACTGTGATAATGGTGAAGCTAAGAATTGATGGTCTGATAGATTTCTATTGAGGGCTAATTCATAGTAGCGGAGGGTCTAATATTAGACACTTACCAGAGTTTTCCATTAGCCACAGTTCAGACTATTTGATATATAGGAAAACGATTTATTGCACTGCTCGTCTGTCTGTTTCTCTCTCCTTCACTCTCCTCCTCCTACCCCCCCCCCCTCTCTCTCTCTCTCTCTCTCTCTCTCTCTGCAAATTGAAAGCAAGTTGAAAAGGGGCCATGGTCATATATAGCAGACAACGTTTTTTCATGGCGTTCCACTTGCTATAATGAACGTTTGAAAAACCAGGAAACATCGTAATGTTCAGCTTTTGTTGTCATATAGTCACACACAGTCGTTGAGCGGAGAAAAAGAGAGAGACAACTAAAGCAGAGAATTGAGACGAACGAGACGATCCATGGAAGTTTAGAGGAGAGGAAAAAGAAGAACATACGGATGGGTAGAAGGAGGAAGAAAGAAAAAGGAAGAAATTGTGGGGGAAAAAAATTGATAAGAATATAGTGAGTCATGATATTCATAATGAACATAATAGAAAGACGGAGAAGAAAAGGAAGAAGTAGAAGAGGAAGAACAAAAAGAATATGGGGGAAAACAGAAAAAAAGAGGATACCCCCCTCCAAAAAAAAATAAAAAATATGACATATATATACAGTGTAATAGTGCATCTAATCTGCAATATAAGACAAACCAAAAAATGCATTTAGCAAAGGGGTCGGAGTTCTGTTTAAAAAACAAAAACAACAACAACAATAACAACAACAACAACAATGAAAACGTATTTATAAAGGGCAAACTGTTTCAGTGCCCAGAGATTTCTCTCGGAAATTGATTCCGGGTAAAGTCGACCGAGCGCACAATATAAGGGGGAGAAGTTGAAAAGAAATAAGGTTTGCGGGTAACTGGAAACTAAATGATCAATTACAAGAACATGACTTTCGATTGATAAATTGTCAATGGTGGAATGGCCCGTGCCAGAAATCAATAAGGCTGCTGATGGAAGTACGATAGAAAGTCAGATGGCTGCTGAGGATAGAAAAAAAAAGTGAATCTAAGAAACTGGCGCCTAGCATTAATATATGTATTATATCTTAGAATCAGATTAACTCTTCAAATGTCAAGAGTTAAAGATTCTGTCAACATAATTTGTGGTGAAATCTCTGTCAAAAGAGATAGTGTAGTAATTTGTGTCCCATGTCGTGTACGAAACGAATGGATAATTCTTCAAAATGAATGATAATTATAGTATGTCACCTTGACAATCCCAACATACTGTGACCTCTGTCGACACTTAGAGGGTTAAAGACGGCATGTAAGTGCAACTATAAAACAGCGAACGCCATTGTGAATCGCCTATCACGTGCATTATTGTGTGCAAAGTATTCAGCCGTACAGTCGACAGCACCCTGAATCACTGGCTCTTGCAAAGGGCATCGAATGCACTGTATTGGTATCCCGATGACCGCGTGCATGGCCAGCAGCAGAGGCACGCTTAAAGGAACAGAATGTCAAGATGTGAATATAACTATCCGACAGTAATACACAGTAACACAACAGAGTATGGAAAAGAATAATGATATGCATATCCATGTAGAGACTGTGGCCTGAATGGTTGTTACAGGGAATTTGACAGTGGATTTACACTGTTTTCGGTGTGTCAAAGAGATGTGGCCCCAAGAATGATGGGCGCCTCAAGATGCAGATCTGATGACAAGGTGAAGTCTTATGACCATTTGAATACAACATTGTTACCGGGGTAATCATAATCTGTCAAATAAATGCGCAGTTAGGACAATTGTCTGGTTCGCTAGCTAGATAAACATGAGTATTATTTATTTATTTTTTTATTCATTTACTTTGTGGGAATTTCACTATTGTTGGTGGTTACAGAAAGTTTCTAGCCCGGGTTTAAGAGGAATGAGATCAATATCAGCTAGAGGCATTGAGTAATAATAATGCCTATGTTTAAGCAGTCCATCTTTATTGTTTGCAAGAGAATGCGATTTTATGTTCTTGTTTTTCTCCTCGTTCTTTCTATCTTTTTCTGCTCCCAACCCCCACCCATCCCCTACCGAGACCTGGCATCCAAAGCCACGGCCCTTCATAATCTTTCTTTCATTTTCTTGTTTCCCTCTCATCTTCCATTCCTTCCTCTTCTCAGGCTAGTTTTGTTGTCCTTGTTTTGTTTATTTTATTACTATTGTTTTTTTCAAATTACTCTCTCACTGTTTTTTTTTTTCTAGTTTCTGCCTATTTGCCTCTCTGCCGCCCTGTTTGTTAGTCTGCCTATTTGTCTTACTACCTGTTTGTCTCTCTCTCTCAACTTTCTCTCTCTTCTTGTCTTTAATATTCATGGTTAGCATTTTATTTTCGTCTCTCCATTTTTCGCGAATAATTTCCGAGGGATTTGTTTTTTGCCTACGTTGATTACCAGATGCCAGCCCCCGATAAATTCTATAACAGCGTGTTTTGAATGATGTCAACAGCCAGAGGTTATTTGTGACACCAGGCCGCCCAGACAGTACAGAGCGGTCGTCTTCATACTTGATACCCTCCGCTCAACCTTCTTCCCCGCTCAAACAATAGATAAATCTGCAACGTCAGTGAGTTGTTCAATACTGAAAGGCAGTCTGACTTAATTTAACAAAACACTCTTTTCCTTGACAATTTCTGTTTCGAGATAATCATGAGCTAGTTACGCGATCTCTCTGTAAACTTAAAAAAAAAAAAAAGAAAGAAAGAAAGAAAGTCCCCGCAGTTTTAGAGAAAGTGGTTTTTCAATAAGTTCTTTTTTTTTTTTTAAGTTGTACTTTGAAAATTTGGCAAAATAACAAAAGTGAGATGCAAAGCGTTGTGTTCAATGTACGTTAGTTACGTTAACTTACGTCACGTTGTCTTTATGCCTTTCAACCTCCTACTGACAGAAATTTCGGCGGACTGTTAAATGATGTTGTTATACCGTACCACGATCGTCTCGTCATATTGGCAGTTTTTGATTGTGACTTTCATGCTTTGGTGATCATTGGTATATAATTATGTCTATGATAGTATATGGGTCGGCCTGAAAATAATTATTCTCCTTTTGGCGATCATCAGTTTATAACCACGTCTATGATAGATGGATCAGCCTAAAGTAATTATTGGCCATTCCACGTTACATGTGTCACCATCCTAGCTTTACTTTCAGATATTCAAGATTATTTCACTAGAAGTGTCTCTTGACCAATTTAAGCTGCGATTAGTTAAACAAGATATTCTTCATCTGAAGAAGTCAGTGAGGTGATATAAACAAAAACGATCTTGTCTATGTGATAATAAGCTTTTCTTAGCGTCGCATATGTCACATTAAAAAGAAAGTGCAGAATGGCTTACTGTTATCAGTCTATCTTTTCTCTGGTTCTTATAGACTGATCTTAAAAATAATACCTTTGTTTCATTCCTTTCTCACATCAGACCAAGAGCATTCTTGAGTGCCACTTGTGTGGCTCTTTCGTCATCTTACAACATATCTTTAGCGCGACACTGATGCTACATCAGCTATCAGTGCATATATATATATATATAATATATACATCAATATTTTCTCCCATTAACCACCAGGATCAGCTTTGAAATGATACCTCTGTTACGTCACATCGATTAGCATTGAGTTGTGCACTTGAATGCGTCTTTTCTGCGATGGCGTCCAGTGTCTCAGCGCAATCCTCAAGTCATTCAGCGACAAGAGTTTTGCTCGTCTCTTCTTCCGTAGCAACTACCACCAAATATAAAATTGTGCGTAATGTTCCTCTCTTTTCCGTTATCACGAGCAATAAAACAATCCATGTGTACCACGGGCAGCACCCTGAAAACAATGTCCTCTGTCACGACACATCGACCAGCTGGCACTGAGCTGCATGCTTTTCCCTCCTCACCCTTTCCCCTCCCCAAGTCGACGTGCGCTCCCTATTCTTTCCTCTGGTACCCCATCCTCCCCTCTTCCCCCTCAACCCCCCCCCCCCCCCAACCGCCTCCAAACCCGTCATCCCGTAAGAGGCCAGCCCATCACCGTCTACCTATGTGGTAAAACAATCAAAGAAAGACAGATAGCCCGATCAGCTGGCGAGCTCACCATGTCAGAGAGTAGTTTGTGGCATCGCGCTCACCGTAGTCCGAATTGACGAATACCATATATCAAACGATAATAACAGGCACTCATATAGTGCTCATACTAGCAGAGCAAAATGATTCTCTCAGGCAACAGTATACAGTTGAATTAATCTTTTCGTAACGACCCGCAGGCTGCGAATTATAAATTAGACGCCAAGATGCCGATCTGACGTACGGCATACGTCATGAAAAACTCGATTTGGTCTGAACCGAAGATTAGATCGCTTCGGACTACTGTCATAATTAAAACGCTCGGAGTTGCACTGTATGCAGAGTTAGTAAAAAATGAAGCGCGCAGTCGAAGTGTCCGATATCGAAAAGACCAGGAATAGTGTGTCAGAGTTCAGTATAGCAGACAAAGACGTGTGTAACCTCCCAAGTAAAGTGTTTTCTTTGTTTGCGAAAACACTGCTAACAGAATCCAGCACATACCAGTAGCGCTGTAAGAGCAGTGAAGGTCTTCACAACCGACAAGAAGTAATCAATCTATTGAATCAGTCAGGTATAAAATAACAACAAAACCCATAAGCTTATTATCATAACATGAATTATTGGGTCCCTCGCGGGTTGAAAAACCCTGACATCTCGAAAGAGCCACTGTCTCATTCAGTACAGTTACCAGCCTATATTAGAGCAAGCATTAACGATTATTGATTCCAGAATCGTTTGAAAAGGTCTGAAGGAGCTGATGAGTAGCGGTGATTGAAATAAGACACGATACAATAAGGTAAATTTTATTTATCCGTAAAAGGAAATTCCATTTACAGATGATAAGATACAATATATATAAGTAATTCAGAAAGCACATTCACATTATAGGCAGACAAAAATATCACTCACGTCAGAGCATTAGAACAAAGCAGACTTAAGTAACAGTGCCTCAGCTTGATAATCGTACCGCTGATGGCAGAAATTAGTTTCTGTAACGCCCACGATTAGTTCCTACATGCACCAAACGCCCTTTCTTGCGGATTATTTCAGCTGATTATAAAAGGAGCGCTTTATCGATGGTACAATGATTTCCTTCAGCAATAACGACTGAGCTCTAAACTTATCAACGCCGCGATGTCTTCTAAACTCACTCGAAGGCAAACACAGCAACATTACCAACACAGCAAAAGCTATAGGATCAAGCCATATCATACTTTGCTCTACATTGTCGTCGTTCAATTCCCCATCTCTCTCTTCTCTCTCTCTTTATCTCTTGCTCTCTCTCTCTCTCTCTCTCTCTCTCTCTCCCTCTCTCGCTTTCAGCTTTTGTGTCGTATTCACGCTGTGCGAAAAAAAAAATCAGCGCCACTGCTCCTTGACAAGCTATAACTCTCCATGATACCAACTGGCCTGTGCTGTGGGCATTGAAATTCGTCAACTTGCCGGGCGCAGATCTAGCGCTGGAATGTCGCTAAGTCGCCCGCCCTGCTGCAGTAGCATCATCCCCTTCTCCACGGCCAATTATGATGAAATCAATTGCGCTGATTGATCGATTGATCGGCCACCAATCGGCTGAGCTGTTTATCCTGACACGTGACACCGGGAGGGTCATGAGGTCATTGCAGCGGGCGGGGCAGGCAGCAACAAAAAAACTGGGGCACACAGTACCGAATACATATAGATATAATATAAGAATAACTACACCGTCATACATTTACAATTTACTCTAGGGATCACATTACACGGTCCTTCTCGGGGATCCGGGTATATAAGTAGGTTTTTTGCTCCCACCTGCAGACGGTGAAAGCCGGCCATCGGTGGGATTTCTCCGATAGAATGATTTCTTAAAAAAAGGTTCATCTATATTCAGTCCTCCACTGACCGAATGACACTTTAGGATTCATAACCACTTAGACTCCAACTCCAGAGGTTCCTCTGGTGAACTCGACTGTAGACCAGTAGTCCTCATGTGACATACTATGGTGGGGAAGATCAAAATGATGCTCTACAAGTATGTTTCAGGATTGGTTTTCTTTGTCCTAACACTGCTCTTGTGATGGGAGAATCTCGTACGCAATGCAATAGTTGTCTTGCCCACATATTGTTTTTTGCAAAGCGTTCATGTGATGGCATAGATCAAATTTTGGCTACTGCAGTCTAAAGAACTTTTAATATAATGTTTTTGTTTTGTATCAATGCTGTGGATATAGCAACATTCAGTGGCATGAGGGCAAGTCATACATTTTGGTTTACCACAAGGTCGGAAATAATTCTGAGCCTTGATGGTGTTACTTGAACATGTTCAGACCAAAAGAATGGATAAACTTAGGGGAGTTTTCCTAGCGAAAACTGGGAGGTCCTTGAACATTCTTTTCGTCTTCTCTGATTTTGGTAAGGATGTCCTCGTGTTTGTTATACAGCTCTCACATTTTTGGTAGTTTCTGATTATGTTCTAATCATCATTCCTTTCTTTCTTTTCTTTTCTTTTTTTTTTTTTGTTACAGTAATGTCCCTGATTCATCGACTCTGTGAATGCCTATCTTTTGCTCCTTTCACATTCTTCATGTTCCTTGAGCGTCACAGAACCGTGCACTTTTTTTTTTGCAATCCCTAGAAAGTAGGGTTATCCAGGCTTAAAGTGCCTGCCCAGTCTGGTGAAAGGAAACACTGTGGGTAGAAATTTGGAATATAGACTTTTTTGCCCGGACAGCGGCGTTTCTACCTACTTTTCTTATGATTTTTAACTGTTAGATGTTCTTTAGTGTGTGAAGCGTATACATGGGACCTCTGAAATATATTCATCCTTCTGCGAGAAGACTGGACGTCGAGCTTCCCAACCCGAGAAGTTAGGGAAATTTAATTTCTCCCTCCGCAATGAGAGCCACTAGATATTTCTATATTTATGCAGTTTTTTTTTTTTCACTCTGCCTCTGTGTCTGTCAGCCAAGATGGACGACCATCACTATTCAGGTCATAGCCATCAGTTCGTATTTATTTGAACAGTGTCTTCCTCTTTAATAAAAACTGCTAAGTATCACTATATTTATGCAGCATGCAGTTTCACTTTCTCTCTCTCTCCTCCCTCGCCTCCCTCTCTCTCTCTCTCTCTCTCTCTCTCTCTCTCTCTCTCTGTGTCTGATAGAGAAGATGAACGGTATTTATGAGTGGAACCATAGTGGTCAGCATTTTGTTTGACCAATGTCTCTTTCCCCAGCGATATTTACACACTATTTATCCAGCATCTCTCTCTGTGTCTTTGTCTGTCAGGAAAATGAACGGCCACCATCACCACTCCAGCCATGCTCATCATCAGCTCAGTGGCCAACGTCAGCCAGCGGTGGGCGGCGGGAGCAACAAACATCATGGACAGCAACAGCAACATCATCATCACCACCACCACCACCACCACCAACACCAGCGTCAGCAACAACAACAGCAACAGCAGCAGCAGCAGCAGCAGGTGGTTGTGGGCGGAGGTGGAAGTGGAGGCGGAGGACAATGCGGAGATATCCCCATGCTGCGGGTGCAGCCGGATACGCCGGTCCCGCCCTCCAATCACAGCACGCCCGGTCCAGGTGAAAAAAGCGGCGGCGGAACTCTGCCGGCCATTTCCTCTCCTCGGTCTCTGATCTCCAATGGCCGGCCTGTGGACCACGGGAAGCAGCAACAGCAACAGGCGGGCGGTGGACTGTCCAAGATCGGCGCAACAAATCAAAGATCGTCTCCCTTCGGTGGCGGGCACCACCGGGCCACCGCTGGCAACTCTACGCATCTCAAGATTACGCCCACCGCCACCAGCTCCTTCCCCAACAAGCATCTCAAGAAAGGTGAGTTAAATCTCTGTCGAATCTTGTGACTAGTGCTGAAGCATTGTAGAGTTATTTTTGTCAGCTTTCTTATTCCTCTGCATAATGTGGTCGCTCATCAGGAGTTCTGATTTGATGGTATTAAGACATAGGGATAGACAATGAGGCAGATGGACCGGCAGAGAAAGAACGGACAGAAAGACATGCGGTCTTGCGGCACACAGACAGACGTAATAGACCCAGCCAGATAGAGAAATAGACAGAAAGACAAACAGACAGACAGTAAATCCATTACCACAGTGATTAGTCCTTGTTTGCCCTAACAACTGCCCCATGTGCAGTCCTGCTATGAGGGTTCACTATTGGCTTGCGTAGAGGAAAATGGGCGGTACGTGGATTACCATAAGTATTGAAAATAAAACTAGATCTATTTCAGATTCCGTAATCTAACTGCAGTTTTCTTCAAGCAAACCATAAAAACCGTAGAGGCTAAAGCAACGTTTTTGGCTTTTTAGAGCTGACAGATACATATCCTAGCAGAAGAACACCATTTGAGACCTGCAGAGACTGGAATGGCTAAAAAAATTATGTAATGCATATTTCACGTAAAGTAAAAAAAAAAAAAATCTCCAGTTTGGCCAGCAGTAACATTATTGTAACCATTGTTTACAGATCAGTACATGTAGATTGATCCACCTGAAATCAGGTAAAATTTGAAAGATAATTGAGGCAATTAGGCTATTTTCCAACATTGTCTATAAAAGGATTACGTGACACACCTGTGACCATAGCTATGGGAACATGGTACATATATATACATAATTGAGGGAAAGGCTGTTACCATTTCGGGAGATTTGGTACCTAAATGTGTCCGATTCACTGGCACTACGACACTCGACAAGATAGGGCACCTGGGGATTGGAAATTGGCAATTTCGAAAAATCAGCGAAGACCTTACGGCCCTTGACACCGACCGTTATCGGATAATTTGCTGCCGCCCTCTCCACTGATGTTCAAGGTCTCATTCACACGAGAGGCCATTCTTGGCACTGACATCCAATCGGGACTTTCGTGGTGGTTTATTCCTTGTCGTCAAATAAGGTCATACTGGGGATAATTGTATCATAGGACTTTAGTAAATGTCTCTTTCCTTTTTTTTTATTTTTCTTTCTGTGAAAACAAAAGAGAAACCAATTTGTCAATTTCCTATTACTTTTTGAAGAGCAGCAAAATCGTAGTGTAGCAAAATGTCGGGGGGGGGGGGGGGGGGGGGGGGGGGGGGGGGGGGGGGGGGGGGGGGGGGGGGG
>JBCEWB010235061.1:0-23703 GCA_039654565.1 Peronia peronii
CTATCTATCTATCTATCTATCTATCTATCTATCTATCTATCTATCTATCTATCTATCTATCTATCTATCTATTTCCTACCTACCTATCTACCTTCTGTCTGTCTGTCTTATATATCTATCTTATCTACCGCGTGCCGGGATTCCCAATCGGTGGGTTGCGACGCATGGCCTTGGCAGGGGTCGCGTTGGCTTACTAGAGATGGCTTGGGATAAAATTAATTTAAAATCATCAGTAATATTTTCTATGCTCTTACATACTTTTTTCCCTAGTTTTTGTTGTTGTTCGTTTGTTTTATTTTGTTTTGTTTTTGTTTTCAGTGAAAAAAAACAAGCATGTGTTACAGCGTTTCAACGCATCAGATAACATTAGTTTGCTAATAAATAATTACAAGATTCTTGAATAAATTTCTTGTTAGATGTTTCTTTTCCTCCCCGTCACAGAAAATAAAATGTAAATCAAATTGTTGATAGCTGGGGGTCGCAAGCTTTTGAGTGAGGGGTCGCAGGTTCAAAAACGTTGGGAACCACTGGTCTAGTGTAATAACTGTAAGCCATTGTCTGTAAATAACTGTCTTTTACACCGATTGCAGGACATGGTGAACTCACGGAATTAAATCGCTAACTGTACAACACTAGCGAGAGGGGTGTGGGATATCAGTGAGAGTCCTCTGAGTGGAAGTAGCGTGCGCCAAAATTCAGCACAAGCAATATCATTATGATTTTGTTGTTGTGGTTGTTGTGATTTTCTTCTTTGTTTACAAGAAATGGCGACAACAGACTGTAAAGACTGTCCTAGGGCCTATAAAGGAGAAGAAAACAATTTGAAAGCATGTCTAGCTCCTGATCAAGTGGACAAACTAGGGCTAGTGTCTCGGCCTTGTTGGTCGACAGGTTTTAATGGGGTCTTGAGGGAGAGGGCGTGGGAGGGTTTAAGTCCTGTGAAGACGTTTTGGAATCAAAATATCAAAATTGTTTTTTTGCTATTTTTAGACACTTTGGCCTTTTCTGATATGGGAAAAATAACGACTGGGGCCAGAAGCATCAGCTCTAGATCTATACCGTCTTCAAAACGGCTCCACCAGAGATTGTGGATGTAGGTTATGAAAATTCGATTGTCACTTTCTTATCCAGCCTACGTGTTTTGTTTATTTGTTTGGCTTCCAGTTTTTACCCTATTTTTGTTTGTTTGTTTGTTTAATGTATTTTGTTTTGTTTTTGTAATTTCTGAACCAGCTGACTCCAAATTTGAATCTATATTCCCCATAACATGTGTTTCAATAATGTGCATTCCTTATTCTGAACTTTATTCACATTTTTGAGGAAAATTGGATATTTGGTTGAAAATTGAAAATACACACATCCTTCAACACACATATTTCAAAAATGTATGACAGACAATGTGTGACATTTAAATAAAAAAAAACCCAATGTATATTATGTTCCATATCGAGCTAATTTATTAATGTGCAAACTTGTAAATGATTACATTCAATACTCTAGGAGTATTAGGCTTTGTATTTAGCTTATTATCTCCATACAAAATTCAATATGGCGTCATCTGACACAAAAAAAACAGCAACAAAAAATCTACATTTCTCTTCTAATTTGAGCATGGTGAATCCGAATTTGAAGCTTTAGGAGTCCCTATTTCAAACATTCAAAAAATCACTCTCAGGACAGTCATTTCCCAACCCCTCACCCTTATCCCCTCCCCATTCCCCTCCTCCCTTCTAAACATAGTACACAGACAACATAGTGAAAATGTACACAAAGAAGAGAACGACTCTGAGTAAAACTTCAGCTTTTAGCAGGCATTGACAAGAAAGAAGACTGTCAAAGTAGGATATTGCTACAAAATACGGCATTCCTCACAACACACTCTCCCTTGCCTAAGTAAAACTATTGTCCTCATGTCTTATACTATCATCGATTTCCTTTTATAAAGGGTGTCATGTAAATGGTTGAGCTATAACAATGTTGCACTGTATTGTTAATTTTCCAAGAAACTGTAAATAGAGATAAAATTCTTCTACAGGACAAGATCATTACAATCATGTGTAAATTCTACCAAATAGATCCTGATGAGCATTAGCCTTTTTTCAAGACATCATATGCGTAACTTCCTATAATATGTGACCATAAATATCGTGTGCCAACAGTAAGCACTAAGCAATCATTTCATATGATGTAATTGCTCTAGACTATGTTGGTGAGATTAGCAAGTTACTATAAAGATCGAGTTCAACATTTTTTTCTGTTGATGGATAAACATTTTCAAGTAGGCCTAATATTGAACAATCTGAGGAGCTGTTGGTAATGCAAGTTGATTTACATGTATTTAACCTAACTGACATTCAAATGACATGATTCATACCCAAATACAACAGTGGAAATGCTCTCCACCTTAATGCTAATTAGCAATGCATCGACAATAATCACTACAGTTCACATGACATGAAAACAAAGACTTGATGTACATATTCTCATGCCATTCATGCTCAATGAAAATCCTTAACAAAACAAAACAAAACTACATGTATTAAAAGCACCTTTTTGAAATATGTGATCATATATATGTATAATAATGTGTATTCTCATTCCATTTATGTCAGTGAAACCCTAACTTTGACCCAAAATATTATTAAATACATTAAAAGCACCTTTTGAAATTTATGGTCACATACATAGATCTACATGTATTCTCATTCCATTTATGCTCCGTGAAAACCCTAACTTTGACACAAAACATAACTAGATGTATTAAAAGCACCTTTCTGAAATCTGTGACGATGTTTGCGATCACTTTTAGTCCCAAAGGATGAACCCAACTGTTATAAGCACTTTCTTCAAATCTGTGACAACTTTGTTGTCCTTTGTAACTTACTTTTGTTCGAGAGTTGGCACTATTATGATACAGAGCAAACTATTGTCGGCACCTTTTTGAAATATGAGACATTGTTTGTTATTATTTTTGTCTTTTCATCCAAGAAAGGGCATTCCCCATTCAGATCCAGGCTTCAGAAATATGACCGATCCAACAATAACTTTTGATAGTGTCTTTAATACTCGTTATACAACCTTGTGTTCTGGGATTGGTAGAAAGATTCACTGACACTCAAAAGCAACAAGGTAAATTACGCTGAAGTTTGAGCCGCTCAGCTAGGCTCTAACGTCATTATCTGACACCCATCAATGCCGATATTTTTCTACCTTGGTGAATGGAAAATGCCACTTTTGCATGACTATCATGCTAACTGTTCATCAAGAAGAAAGACGCATAAGATCTTTCCACTAAATCAGCATTATCCAATTCAAACTCAATACTGGCAAGCAACTAAATTTCAAGGCATAAACTCTTAAACACAATTCTTAAGGTAAAACAGTAATAAATGACTGAAAACACTTGTAAAAGAGCCAACAAAAAGGGCTGAAGCTATGACACATGTGAATATAAAACTGACTCTGCTCTCTTCATCTGAGTTGACGTTGTCCTCCATTGCTCTAACATAACCCTTGAGCGTTGTTCACTTCTCTGTGGATTGCACAGGAATATTCACTTCTTTTGGAGCTTGAAGGGCTTTCTTCTGAGCCTTCGTGCACAAAACATCATTCGAATTCATTGTCGAGGTAAGTGATGGTGCATCAACATCCTGCAATTAAAAGGAAGAGCAAGATGATGAATCTGACTGTGCATTTCTCACAATTTAAAGTACGAGATTTTAGTACAATATAAATATGACAATATACACACTCATAATTGTATTTCAATACACGACAACTGGGAGTCCTGGGAGGAAAAAATCTGCCAAAGAAAATACAAATAACATTTAGTTTTAGAACTGAGTACATCTGTATCATCTTCTATGCAAATCTACATAAAATAATTATGTATATGTCTTAAGGTTGGGGGGGGGAGGGGGGGGGGGTGCGGGTCCTGGGAGGATTTTTTGAATGGTTGAACCTAGGGCTTTTTAAGCTTCAAATTCGGATTCAGCATGATCAAATTAGAGGGAGAGTGTGGACAAAAATTATATTTCATATCAGGTTGCCATAACAATGCCGCCATCTTGGATTTTGCGTCTTGAAAAATAGCTATTTTCGAAAGTCTAAGGTTCCTAGAGTATTCAATATAATCATTTCAAATTTGGCACAATGATAGAATAGCTGTATGTATAAAATAAGAATCTTTTGCTTTTTGGTTATATGCCATACAATTTTGTTATAAAGTTTTTAAATATGTGGATGTGAAAGATCTGTATTATTCTCAATTTTTGGCTAAATATTGCAAAAAGTGAAGACATTGAACATTCTTAGTTGCATAAGAAAACAGTGATCTTATATGCAAATTATATATATATATAAGGGTGTCATGAGATGTAGATTTATCAGTTAAACCATTCAATTTTGCCGGTTTTTCTCCCTCACTTGAGCCGGCGTTGAAGGTAACACTCCAACACCCTCTCCACCCCCTCCCCTTACCATGCCCATCTAAGGCTACAATCACGCTGGCCCAAAACTTTTTGCACCACGCGGATTGGATGCGATACGTATTGAGTCCAGAAATTCTTAATTCAGATTTATATATCTCTAGATTGAGTGAAAATAATGCAAACGCTTAATAAATTGTAACGTAGGTTTGATTCATAACTGCTGAGTCTAATCTTAGTGGTCCTAGGCTAGATCTAGATAAGAAGGCTATATCTTCTGACCTATTATCCAGATTCAAACCTCATATTCGCCCAGCCGCCCGCTGAGACCTCATTGTTCTATCGCAGAATTGCAAAGGTAATCTGAAGTTCCATGGATCCCACATCTCGTCACGGAAGAGTCCCCGGTTGTCAGTCAGGCGTAGCGTAATAGCGAAATCCATGATAAATTTCTGCAGTAAAAGTTGAATTCTTCTGGAAGGCCTGTGTCGTCGTCGGCTCGCGTTTGTTTTCGTGATGTGCTGGGCATGTTCTCTTTATGCCTTTCAACCTCCCACGGGTGGTTATTTCGGTGGTGTGCTGGGCAGTAGCAGCAGACGTCTTTTATAGCGGCCATTCGCCAGGCTTAGACAAGCGTGCGAGGCGATGACCTGAAAATGAGGTCAAAAAAGGTTAGTGACCACTTAGGTCGCTGACCTGGTCAAAATAACTGCGACAGATCTACTTTTCCGTAATTTGCTAACTGATGAATAGGCCCTACTTATGCTTACAGGGTGGTTTGTAATTCGGAAAATTGATACAATACTAGCCTATAGTTGGGATTACCCGCCACACAAACACAGGATTCGTAAACTTTCTTTTGTTATCCTTATTTCAATA
This sequence comes from Peronia peronii, assembly GCA_039654565.1. Taxonomy (NCBI): domain Eukaryota; kingdom Metazoa; phylum Mollusca; class Gastropoda; order Systellommatophora; family Onchidiidae; genus Peronia; species Peronia peronii. Next base: position 5,307 of record JBCEWB010235061.1, read on the forward strand.
CATACCATAGATGTACTATTAATAGACAGGTCTACTAGACCCGGTCTCTGGAAAAAAGTACATATAGCAAAAAACACTAAAAAAGACGGGGTGGGTAAGAATTAAAGGACTGAAACTCTTCGCTGTGAGTGAGACATCATGAATTTAAAGCTAACTAAACCCAGCTGCCCTCTGAATAAGAATAGGAGTGTTTATGATTACATTACGGGAAAATAAATAAATAATGGTAACACTTGATACGAAAAGAGGACTAAAGGTAGCCCTACTGAAATTTACCACATATTATTCCTGATGCTTTTAAGTGACTCTGTCGAAAGAAGAAAGGCAAGGAAGTAAAAAGCGAAAGAATGAACGATTTATAACAAAAGAGTTAAAGAAGAAATAGAAGAAAGTCGATTGTTTCAGATGTAAATGCTCGAACAGAAAACAAATCAGATGCTACTGTACAAACGTATACAAAGGAAGAAAACAAAATTGACCTAGATACAGTTCAGCATAAACAATGAAAATCACATTGTTTTTCCTTTGTTATTAGATGTGGCAGATGTAAATAGTTGCTACACATGTATATAGTCTTGGACATTATAAAGATGCAAGGAGGTAGCGAAGGACTTCAGGTCGTCAGAATAGCGCATTATTATTATTTTTAAAGTTTTAGTTTCAGTTACTTTTCAGTCTATAGTAAGGTTTCCAGGTGGGAGTTTCCTTTCACAGGCTTCAAGTACCTTTTTTTTTTTTTAGTCTCTCCCTGTCACCCTTTTCTTCCTTTGTTGTTGTTTTCCCACAAGAGAAACATTTCTTCTGTGGCTGTCAATTCACTCAGTACTAGGCCTATCGAGAGATAGGTATGAAACGATCAAGAAGGATTAAAAACAACAACAACAAGAACAACAACAGAACAAAACAAAAACAATGATTATTCTGGTCCTTTTTCACACTGGAGTGAGAACAACTTGGGAATGCTAAGATGTGTTTGTTTTTGTTCTTGTAGTTTTTATTTTTTTTTCCCTCATTTTTTTCAGGAAAGCACATTTGTTTGTCTGACAGTTTCTGTGCTGGATATGTGAAACGATGCCGAGATACCCTCCTCCCCCTTTCCACTGGAGGTTGAAAGGCTAATAAACAATGTAACGTGCGTGAAACATTCTTGGCACAGAATCCTAAGTCTTTGTATGTTCAGTCCTTGGTAAAAATCTGTATCTAAAAAGTAACCATTGCGCGCCTTGTAAGTCTTTATGAGTTTAGACTGCAAATAATCAACATTGAGCAAAAAAAAGATGGGACATCTTGCTCAGCAAAATCACATGCACTTTTCAACTGAGTCGGTAAAGGTTAAAATCTGACTATATCTTTTCTTCCTTCTTCCCGTGCTCGTCTTTTTCTTTTTTTTTTTTTTTTTGCCTGTCCACACACTTCTCCAATCATCCCTTATCGCTAAATGCTAATATGCCCTAATTAAATTGAACATAAATTACAGATCGTCTCGGGCGATCTCCTAAATCTAAGATGAATGTGTTAATTTAAGCTGTCGCAATCTGAATCTCTCAGAGCTATATTGGGTTATAATTATTTTACAGTGGAGAAGGCACGGCTGGTAACGGTCAGTGTGGATGAGCTGGGCTTGGTGGGTCCTTAGCTCCTCTGTATTAAATGATCCATGTTTTCTTTTCTTCCTTCTCACTTTCTTGCCTTCACTCCTTCGATTGATTCACTGATTAACATTCGGCCCAATGTGTTGTAAATTTCAGTAGACTTTCCTTTAGTCCCCCTTTCCTATCAGCTGTTTCTATTTATTTATTTTAATTTTTATTTCGTTTCCTCCATAATTAAATCATTAACACTATTCACTACTATCTAATTTGGAGGGCATCTAGGTTCAATAGCCTTTAAATTTATTAAGTCTGTCATTCTTAGCCAAGAGTGTTAGAGCTTTCTTTGTTATGAGCTGTTAAAAAAAAAGGTCCTTAACCTCTGCTGAGTAATATAGTTCCATTTTAGCGAACGTATTTTGCTGACCAACAACATTACACTGTTCACTGAGTTCTAGCCTATAAACCATGCATTTGTAAAGTCCTAGAGATCTGGCTATTTACGACCGTATTTCCAACCTTCTTGGGCAGAACGCCAATGATGTTTTAAATGAGACGCGACACAAGTTAAATTAGGTCACGATTGTTTGGGTTCTCGCAGCTGTTCACTGCCCTAAAGCTCAGGGTCAAGGGTGCATCGCACAGAGTATGCCAGATTAGCACGCCTGACAGATGTGAACAAACTTACGTCACTCATATTATTGCAACATGAGCAAACCCGTGGGTAAAAAATAACAGGCATTTTCCAAATAGATAAATGACGCAAAAATGTATAATCTCCATCCTCTCAAAGGAATAAATCAAATTTTTATCATGTCATTTAACAAAGTACAATGGCATGCATGGATAAATGAATGACAAGAACTGATGTTTGAATGTTTTCTTTTATCAGAGATCTTTTTTTGTCATATCATTATTAGACTGCCCCTTCTCTTTACTGTACGAGCAACTGTGTCTACATTTCAAATAAGATAAAAAAAAAAAAAAAGAATCAATTTATCAATTTTTTACTATGGACACTATGGAAATTGATAGAGTCATAGACAGATAAAGGCAATGAATACCCCCTCCTCCCCCCCCCCCAAATAGATTAACTTGGTATACTGAATATGTAACTATAGGAATTATCACAAGAATTTTTTTAGTTTATTATTTCTATCACTACAACAAAACTGACTCTGTACCTGACTATAATAGTTTTCACCTACCGAGAGGCTAAAATTTGGCATGAAGTTCGACGTCTGCTAGAATCACTCCTTTTATCTGCTGAGTGTTAGTGCGCATTACAGATCACGGTGCACGCACGTCCGAAGAGGCTCCCATTACGCATATTCCTACCTTTATAAATTTCCTACATCTGAGGATAAAAAGAAAACTAACTATGTTTCCAATCTCACCTCGTTTTTGCCCTTATGATGACGACTTAGGAGTACTGCGTCTGGCCGATGAGCTCATGGAACCCCGCTATTCCCTGCTGATGCGGCCTGCGGGTGACGGTGGTAGGCCCACACAATCAAGATCTCTGGTCGGTGCTGGGCGACCTGGTGAATCTGAGGTAATAACTAGATAAGCTTTAAATCATTCTAGTTTTAGTCCCTGACAGTCGCTTCAGTTAGTTTTGAATTGGAATTTATTTTATTTCATCCACTTCCAGGATCTTCCAGTAGCCCGCTCCGTAGATCTGGATCTAGATTCTAGATCTTTCTAGAGCTAGATCTAAATCTGGATCTCGTCTATCTCAGTCAGAGGACTAAAGGGTTAGTGCTTTAGGGGAGTGTTTCGTTACTGGGTATCGGCATGATGTCAGATTACACCGATTGGAATTGCTTTTTGTCACTGACGTGCCTTTCATCAGTTTCTTTCATCAAATGCGAGTTCTCCATGATGATGATACTACCAGAGCAGGCCTAACGTGAAACACCTCCAAATCATGACTACTTTTTTTCTTTGTTTTTTTGTTTGTTTTTAATCGATTTAAACTTTGCTTCTAGAGACCTTCACTATACTATCTAATTAAGTCAACTAAGTAGATCTCGCTGGTATACATCAAGATCTAAATCTAGAAAAACTTCAGCCACTTCACAGCTACGCCAGTTTTGCAGTCCTGTGCTAAGCCAGCAATATAGTCAGTTTCCCTTGCTCCATCCATTGCTAACTCCCATCTGCACTCAGTCCTACACACTGTGAGTGAGCCAGGTGGCACCTGTCCTCTACTGTCCCACAAACAATCAGAAGCACAACTGTTACTCACTGTTGCTTATTGTTTGTTACTTGAATAAGTAGATTATATGCCTCATTTGGGATCTCATCGGTAGATCATCTGCCAATCATTAGTTTGCGACATCTTTCAAAAGATTCTGCTTGTAGGTGGGAAAGATTGGTCAATGGTTAAAACAGATCAAAGGAGAAACGGTGACAGTTGGTGATGGGCTGACTATGGATGTACCAGGTATGTTTCCTGCACCAGAGAGATCACTTTTTGGACGTACCCACAAAGGGTTACAACTGCATGTTATAAATATGATATAAATATATAATTGATAAAGATTAGGTTGTAGTCTACATGATGATGTTCTATTTTTTCCTCCAGATTCACAACACAGATAAAGAATTCCGCATTTGCTTGGATTTGCACCATTACAAACCAGAGGAAGTGAAGATTGTCTCTGATAATCACAGGATCACTATCAATGCTAAGCATGAGGAAAAACAAGACAATCATGGCTATGTTTCAAGAGAGATCACCCGTATTTATAAGTTACCAGATGTAAGTGCTAGTAACCTAGTAGCTAGAAATAAAAAAATTTACCTTTTTTTTTTTTTTTTTTTTGTAAACAGTTTGGAAAGGCACTGCCACCATTGAAAATAAAAGTTGTGAGCATTGATTGTAGAACAGACCATGTAAAATATCATGTGTCTACAAAGGAGGAAGATAAGTTTTTGAAACATTATTATACACGAGCTCCATAAAGCCAAGATAATGTTATTGTCTTGGGATTGAAAAGCTACGTACATATCTGTGATCTGTGAAAAATGCCATTTTTTCAGAAAAAAATTTCAAAACATATGACCAGACATACAAAAAAAAAAAATGCTACAAAAAATGCAGATAAAAGCAGAAAATGTGGTACAAGTGCAACTCACAGAAAAAATGAAAAAGAGATTTTTAAAAATAATTTGTCACCATTTTTGTAGAATAATTATGTAGACTATGACTTACATAACAATTCAAAGGAGCATGGGCATGTACACTTAATTAAAGTTCCATTCTGTATTAAAATTTTACTGTATGTGAATATTTAAATCTGTGTTTTGGAAGGTGTTTAGAAAAATCTACCAATGATGACTCTCATGTAGTATAATAACAGAGGCTGTGTCTTTTCAGACTCATCTTTGTTGATGTAAAGTAAAAAAAGATAGGTATATGTATCTACATATATATATATTTTATATCGGCATGATGCACAAGGCCTTCAGTTCACGACAGATGACATAAACCTAAATAAAGGCATGGTAGACTAAACAGATGGGTGATCCACAACAAGTAAATCGCATATGCAGCACTACTGAGAATATTTCCGTGCTGAGTCTATACTGAGAAAGCCATAGAGTAAGATAGTCAAAGTGGGCAACACGCATTGCAGCTAAAAAGATGTAAAGAAAAATAAAAGGGGGTGTAAATGCAGCACTCGGACTGTCATTATGTTGTGAGCAGATCGAGGTCCAGAAGAGAATAACAGAATCTTTCACTAGCCAAGCAAAGACACCGTGGGTCATGAGGCATGGGTGGTACAGGCAGGATCTGACATAAGTCGTAATACTCGTTCAGAAAACATAGGCTTTGATGCTGTAAGCATTACTTAAATTACTAACAGCGACAGGTAGGACCACAGCTCATGGCAATGCCTTGGGTTATAGTGATAAAAAAAACAACTATTTCAACGTTCTCATTTCTCAAGGCTGACAAAGAATGGATGCGAAAAATGCATTGTCTTAGTCATCTTTCAATGAACCTAATACAAATGTAATTATGCATAAAATTTCTTTGCCAGGTTAAAAAAAATGCTGAAAGATGCCAGAAAATGCAACAATAGTGAAAAATGCAGTAATCATGCAGCAAGTAGAAAAAAATCTGTCTGCCTGATGTAGTGTGTGATTGCATTTCTTACGGATCACAGACATATTATAAAAAAAGAAGTGAACTCCATAACTCATTTAAATGTAAAGTATCTGTTAGGTAGCCAGTGATAGGTCTTGTTGAGAGCAAAAATGTCACCCTTTTTGTATTCCACTAGGATAAACTAAGCAGTCAGGGAACTAAGTGAAACTATGTTAATTAAAACTGATTTTTCATTGACGATGCTCTGTTGAAATGCATTAATTTTACTATGGTCTCAAAGAATTGTATAGAAGAAGTCACTGGAAAACATAATTCTTCTAATTACTTCTTTGCGTATCATAGATAGTAATTAATTCCTTGCGTATCATAGTTAATAAAATCATGCATTTCAATACAGCATGATTAATGAAAAATAGTGAAAAATCTTTTGTAATTTGCTTTTCAGTTAGTTCTGAGATTGCTTATTTTGTCTGTATGGAAGACAAAAAAGACTGTATTTGCTATCAACCAGACGTAACACTGGTTACTTAGATCTGATTAAGATAAATTTTCCATCATTAATGCTGTGTTCAAATGCATATTGACAGAAAAAAAAGGAAGAAAAAAACCCTGTTATATGTATTTGTTTATTGTGGATGTTTTTAGGATTGTCCTCTAAAATCTCATCATATGTAGTTCAGTGTTGTATTTATTTCCATGAATTTTTATTAATTGGAGACACTAGCACTTTTATTCTTTGCTGACCTTTTTTTTTTTTTTTAAATTGGTCCCACTTTATAGATTGGACTCTCCTCCTTTGTTGCAATATGTGCAAATGCATACTTAGCTCTGGTTTATCAGTTATTCATGCCTGCTGTCTAATTTCTGTTCCATGCGTTCATTGGTTTTTCAAAATTACTCCTGCATTATCCATCCCATATGAGCACATTTATTCCTAACAATTACCATCTGAGATGCACTTCAAAATTTTCTCCTCAATTTCTTCAACTTTTCATCGGTATCAGCATTCTTCTCTTAGTGAAACCTTGGAAAAGGTAACAAGTCTTGGACAATGCCAATTTAAATCTCTCACTTTTTTGTGCCACTTAATTATGCTTACCTGATGTCATAGTTGTTTCGTATAACAGTTGTTTTTGGAGTATTTTAAGTGCTTTATTGCTTGCTAGTTTTGCAGTCCGTGCAAAGCATCAGCAGGATGATCAGTTTCCTTCGATCCATCCATTAGCGCTCACCTCCACCTGCATCCAGACCTGTCCACTGTGCGTGAGCTAACTGGCATCTAAAGTCTTCTTTCCGACAGGCAATCAGAATCAGTGACTATTATTCCATGTTACCAAAATGTCTTTGTTACATGAGCAAGCAGATTGTACATTTCATTTGGGCTCTCATTACTATTTCATCTGCTAATCATCAGCTTGTGGCATCTATCAAAATATTCTGCATATAGATGGGAAATTCTGGTCAGTTGTTGGAACATCGGATCAGATGGATAGAATGGATAGTTGCTGGTGGATCAAACGTGAATGTATTACAGATGTTTTCTTGCATGAAATCAATTATTGGACGTACCTGGTAGCCGTGAAGTACTTATCCTGTCTGATCTTGGCTGTAATAATACATGTAGGCTCCACATGCTTGTTTGTTTATTTGTGTTGGGGTTTAGCCGCGTATCAGCATGGTCACTGCTATATTTTGCCGAACATGATAAGATACATTGGAAAGAAAGCGGGACAGAAGACAGGAGCGAGGAGACAGAGAAGAGATGACACCCCTGGAACATCTCATTACTTTGACATCTTCCAGAAATCTTCAAATTTATTGGAGATGAAGGATTGATCAATTTAATTTTCCATGATGGCATCAGATGAAATCCAAATTGTCTGGTGAAATATTTTGTATGAATGCCTTTCTGTGGGTTTTTCTGGAGTAATTTGGTGATGCATTCTTTGAAATCTTCTCATCAACACTGTCTGTGAGTGTTAGTGTTACTGAAAATGATATTATTACATTTATGTAGTAATATATAATGCCAAGTGTGTTTTGTTACCTTTGAAATACATTAGGCTACATTATGTGATTACAGTAACTGGGCTTAGAAATTTTTACAAGAAGAACGAAATCTTTAAACCTTGAACCAAGTATCGAGACCTTCATTTATTGTGATGCCATGTATGTTTTCACTTGGTTGGTTCTGTTTAGCTAGCATGGATGTACTTTTATTTCAGATGGCCCCACAATATATTTGGTGTGTTTCTTACTTTATTCACAGGATGTTGATTCAAAGTCAACAACGTCAACTATGAATTCTCAAGGGGTGCTCAGCATTAAAGTGGCAAAGAAGGCCATTGAACCTCCAAAAGAGATTCCCATTCCAGTGGATTTCAAGTAAATGATCACTAGCTTGGTTCAGGAAACATGTACTTTACTTTGCTTTGCTTGATTGTTCAGCATTGATTAATGAGTAACTGGGGGGCTGTTATTGTCATGCAACAGAGACCATAAAAAGGACAGTTTTTGACACAAAGCCACAAAGTGCAGATAAATGATCTGAATGTGAACACTTGTTTTCTTTGTGCCTTTTCTTCCAGATGACCAGTTGTTCATTCCAGCAAGATTTTGATCTTGTATTGGTTGGGATTCTTAGAATCATACCTCTACAAAATGACCAGTCAAAAATGTGATTGCTGCTAAGTGTTTTCTATGGGACCACTATTCTTCACAATATAATTTAATGAAACAAAAAAAATTGTAAAGAAATGGCCTTCATTTTTTTTGCTATATAATGTACAGGTTTTGGTATAAACAACAGAGGTTAGATCACATAATATCCATGTAGGTAGCAGCATCATCCAATACATAATAATAGGATGCTGGTGACTGAAGCATACTACTCAGCCCTGTAATGCTACCTATCACTTTCTTTTTGCACAATGCTTCACAAATATTAATCTTCAATAATCTAATTTTTTTTTCTATTGAACTTGTTAAATCAGTGTATTTTTGCATGCAAAGGAAGACATAAGCAATTCATGATATGATGAGTGCAAACATAACTATGGCAAAAACATGTTCAATCTCTTATTAGCCGAGTTTTTTTTTTTTGTCTGTCTTATGAAAATTTGTTCATTTTCGTCATAAAAAAAATTCTTTTTAAAATTGAGCAGTCAGCATATGAGAGAGTTGAACGGCCATCAAGTCGGAACATTTTCATTGTTGGTGAACTTAAATTTGATGTGATTATCAGTCTGTTTGAGACTACGATTTTCAAAGACAATAGCAATGAGGAAGCAGATGAGGATGGTTGATATTTATCATTTGTTTTTGTTTAAAATTGTCAGGATTTAATAAAGACAGAATGTCTGGTACAATTGATCAAGGATTTCATAATGGGGAGGCAAGTGAAATTTGTGAAAAAATAATTATGTCTGATGTCCTGCTCGCATTGAACTATATTTAATTAATGAAAACTATATAGATTTGTTTTCTGAAGTTTTCTGGAATATATTTGCAGGATAGCTTGAAATGGTCATGGAAATTGTTAAGGCTATTGTGTGATTGGAATTGTTTTTCGTGGAGATTGCTCTCATAAAGAAAATAATACTAGTCTGAGATGGAATATTCCATCTGATGGGGTGCAAAGATACATACTGCGGTACATTTAAACTTGGCAGAGTCAATCTATATTAAGGTTATATGGTACAATTCACATACATCAACATGTTATATCGACATTCTTCTTATTTTGACACACTTTCTTGGTCCTGATTTTTTTTTACTTCTGTAGGTATTGTATTGCTAACAGATAAACCCCCTATAATAACATTTTAAGTCAAGTTTTGATGAGCCTTTCAATCCCCTGTGACGGGATTATCTTGGCTTTTGTTGATAATCATGTCAGGCCGCGTCAAAGTTGGTAGCTCTCCATGAGTGTTTTTGAGATGTCAAGGGTGTTTGCTAAGCATCTCCATGGCTGTCCAGAAGCTCACGCACCCGCATCCCCCAAAGGACACCTGTAAAAAATGCCAGACAGTAAAAAGGGGCGCATGGCCTTTATTGTTTTATCCTTAACATTTTACGTTGTCTGTCTTCCCCTGGATCAGAGCATAGTAATGATAATTAAATTCGCCCCCCGACGCTCCCTGCTGTAACCACGCGGGGAGCGTTGGGGAGCGAAGTGGCTTTTCACCCCACCTCTGTGTACTTCATGGCACAGGCACACACACATTCTTCCTCACTATCATCCGGCGACTTATTGGGTCTTACTCTGGGTGGCACCCCTGCCCAATCATGACTGGTCATGTTCGCACATGCAGGCTCGGGTGGAAAATAATATATATCAAAGACATTATTTTGCCATCGTTCTTTTTAAAGCGACACGTCTGGTATTTTTTCTCTTACATTCTTACTATTTGTGCTGTGTGTGCTGGGCCTAGAAATTTCATATCATGTATGCGATGTTCTGGCCGACAGATATTGATTGTAAAGGTAGACAAAGGTGATTGCTTGTCTTTTGTGCTTTCACTTGCCTGTGCGGGCCGATGCCACATTGTTGTGTGGCCGCAGGCTTTATTACAAACAACATGTTTCCAGCTGGACTAGTTATAGGCCTCAATTACCAGTGCTAAATAAATAGGATTGGTAGACATACAAGGTGCTGCACTTTTTGCATGCATGTGGACTGTGCATTGGCAGGGATGTATGTCAGTGTGCTGGAGACTTCAGTCCATGCTACACAGTGCCCTATTCTCATACTGTTAATATTTGCACTGATAGGCAGGCTAGTGAAAACAGAGACAAAGAAAAGAAAGGCTGACCCTTGTCTACTTCCACAAAATCTTTTCTCTATTGACTTCTCAAATATAGAAGAATGAAACATATTTGTCGCAAGATCTTCGCTGGACATACAAAATTCTAAGGGACATATAATACATATTTCTTTCTATCGCCAACTGATTTCCCTTGTCTAAATAGTCTTTCAACCTCCTGGTGGTGGTTATCTCGACGATCTCTTATGTTGACATCATTTTAATAGTCTCGGAGATGCCGATATAACTAGATCACACTATATAAGTGTATCTCATCTGAATAACGCTTTTGTTTTAATTGAATAGGGCTGACTTACTCTGATCTCTGAGTGCCCTGGCTGAAAACTACATAAACCATTGCTGTAACTTACTGTGACCATTTCCATTTGAATGGGTTTAATTTTTGTTACCTTGTTATTTTCATCACAGTTATTATCATCAGCATCTTTTCAGTCTGTTAGTTATAGTTCTAGAGGTAGATCCACTGCTTTGTAGTTTAACCTAGCAAGTTTCCTTTTCATATTTCAATAAAGTGTTCATTGTAACCAATTAAAAGTAGTTTCTTTGTTTGTACTCGTGTCTGGCATCTGTCTTTTCCCTCCTTGCAAACTGTGTTGATGTTTTCACTTGCTTTATTGTTACATTAATGAAGAGAATGTCTTATCATCGCTATATGACCTGTAAAATATTAACATTGACATGAACAATCATATACTGGCCATATCTGTATCTGCGTCAGTTGTAGTAATGAAATTTTCAAACTCGATATCATGTCTTAACACTCACTAAATTTTGTCTAGCCCATCAGCTCTGTGCACAGGATTAATAGGCAACAGCTGAAACAGTCAACCACCAGTCCTAGATGAGAGTTAATAATGAAAGTCCTATCTCTGGTTTTCAAGCTTGGAGGATAGTTGCTTATAATACATTGATCTGCTTTTTAAAATTTTATTGGCACATGGGGTGAAATTTGCTTATATTATTCAGCCTGCTGGATGGACATCTTTTACAGCATATTTTTGCTGCTTCTGTCAAAGTCTGACTCTGAGTTCTCAGATTTAACAAGAGAGACGAAAAGCTGATTTCCCAGTCTTCTCAGCATGGTTGCAACTTGCATAGTGAACACATCCAAGAAATTGTATTTTTCAAGATGTGTTCACTTTCCAGGTTTCAACAGCGTCAAGATAATCGGGAAAGCAGTTTTTTGTCTCACTAATGAAGAAGGCTTTTTTACAGACATCAATAAAATAGTGGTGCAAGCTAACAGAGATTAAAGATAGTTCTTTTGGATGGCCGATTTGAGACTCTGAAAGTCGTTGCGACGACTTTCATTCTTCATGGAAATTTTGGGGCACTTAGGATGGGAGCACTTAGATTTGTTCTGATTGATCCCTGAATTTGGACAGAACTTCCCAGTCCTGATCAAAGTATAGTTTGTGTCCATTCCGTCTATTTGATGAGTATGAATGTCATCATTAGCCCTCCCTGGGCCGATTGACTCAGTGCTGGCCATCTGTGAGTAGTCTAGAACTTGTACTAGTTGTAGAAGAATTGGTGGTCAAGGCTCTTCACGGGCATAATATCTGGGATGGATTCTGGCAGTCTGGGAAACTGACAGTCCATGGGATTGCAGTTTTAGATCCTCTTCAGGCAACCTTCTTGTGGGGTATGTCCTCTGGCCAAGTATTAGTGCTTGATGTCCATTTTCATCTTGGCTGTGAAAGTACTCAATACTCTTGACTAAGTGGCATTTTTGTTTGGCACAGGCACCCATCATTGTAGGCATCGATTTTCTTGACGTGTATGCACGAAAGCAAAAAGTCTACGAAGCTGCCAAAAAGAAGCACACAGTTTCATGAGTAGTCATGTTAAAGATTATGACATACATGTATTACTGTGTACCTTGAATATGGTTTTGTAGTATTTACACACAGCGTTGTAGCTCCCGGTGCCAGAAGCACGCCCTGTAAATCCATACAGATGACATTGAGACCATTGCATTACAAAGGCAAGCCCTTACTAGTGACATGTTCTTTCTCAGCTCTCTATTTCTCTTCCATATGAGCTTCCCACACTTCCTGAATTACAGATCCTGACTCAAAGATCATGCAGAGATCACATCTAACCTTTTTGGACTGAAAATAGACATGTTGTAAGTTTTCAGGGCCTCTTTGAGGATCTTGATTGATCTTCTTTTTCATTTTCCAAACATTGACACTCTTATGAAAGGAATCGATTACTAATGATACGAAAACATGGTTCAAGATATAACTTTCCTGAAAATTAGTGGCAGTACCGAGATGGTAGTTTTGATAAATTACCAACAAATTTAACCAACACATCGAGAGTAATGCGGGTTGTTAGGTCTGGAACAGTCCTGCTCGGTTCAAATGCAGTTTATACATAGTCTGCCCATAGACCAGTTGTGGATAGAGATATCTCCCTGCCGACAGGAATGTTCTAGGGTTTTTGTTTTTTTTTCATTGTGGATCCAAGTATGCAGAAAGAACCTCCAAACATACAGTATTCAGCAAAGACGCACTTCGAAATGAAGCTGAAGGATGTGTCGCGTGCCGCCATTTAACTGACCCTTTTAAATACTGTATGTCGACTTTTGAATCCTAAGAAAGTACATGTGGGGCTATCTTTAAGCGCAGGTCCAGTTTGATGAGAAGTTTTATGGTTTGAACCTTGGAAATTTTGCCCTGACAGCAACCACCTCCGCCTACCCTTCATCGATTTAACTGTCAAGGATTTTTTGAAATGCATAATATACACAAGGGATCTCTGAAATGTCGGGCTTAATTGATTTTTTTGTTCATTTGTTTTTCTTAAGTTTTTCAATCCAAAGAAAGTAGGATCTTTCAGAAGTTGCCAGTTTTTGCTGAGAAATTTTGTGGGTAGAAATTTGGAATTTGGAAATTTTGCCCGGACAGCAGCACGCAGTCTACTCTTCCATCGATTTTTGAACTGCCAAGGGTTCTTTAACGTGTGTAACGTCCACATGGGACCTCCGAAATACATTCGCCCTTATCTGAGAAGGTTAGACGCAGGACTTCCCTACCCAGAAGAAGCCAGAGGACCGTTGAGTGACTGAAAAAATGGAGGTCTTTCGATCTTCGTATCCCTCCATCTCCCGATGCGGTGTGATGAAATCGTGAATACCACACTTTGTTGAATTTACGGTTTGATCAGGCGATTTTTAATGACAGTGGCTTATTCATGCTTTGATTAGGATGTAATATTTCAGGTTACATAATTGACTAGGACTAAGAGTTGAGGTATGGGATGTATTTTACTTGGAAGCATTAATTTTTGAGAAAACATGATTTTGTCAAAAAATGTGGAATTCACGATTTCATCAGCCGACCGACGAAATGAGACTTTGGCAGATAGAAACAGTCATGGGCAATATATGATTCAGCAATACTACCACTTTTAGAAGCTTTTATGTGTCGCACAAGCTCAGCCCATATTTTGTCAAAGGTGTAAGCGAGTTAAATAAGAGTTACATTAATGCATTTGAGGAAATTTGAAAAGAAATGAACAAAATAGTAAGGTGAGACATAGTATGGCAGATGTTGTATGAACATTCTGGTGATCATTCATATGAACTGAATCTTCTAAAAAAAAAAAAAAATGCACTCCCAAAGTTTAGCGAAGTGCTGCTGCTCACTTCAGACCAGTGGTTCCCAACATTTTTCCATTTGTGACCTCTTACTCAAGAGCTTGAAGACCACATGACCCCTACTATCAGCAGCTTGAGTTACATTGCATTTTTTGTGATGGACAGACCCATAGCACTTTGAGTGACTGAACACATATGGTTAAGCACAGCTAAACTACACTCAAGTATACATACATACTCATATACTCTCATACTTGCTAGTGCAGACTCGTACATGCAGACATACATACACATTTACACAGGGACATACACTCGCAGGCATATATACAGACATCCCCGATGTCATCTAATGACATTGGACTGTTGTTATAGCACACATTTTGTTGTTTCTTTGCATTGAAACAAAAACCAAAAAATATGTCAGAGTATATAAAATGTAATTGCTGAGTTGAAATTTTTTTATCCCAAGCCACTTCAAAGAAGGCTACATAACTCCCCTACACTTTGAGAGTCGCAACCCACTGGTCGGGAATCGATGCTTTAGACAGTTGACTCGGCTTCTTTCTTATGATCCATTGAAACAAAGTTCAAAATCATACAGAGAATCACTGTTTGACTGAGTTTCAATATAATTATAATTTAATACGCTCAAAAATTTGGCCAGCGAGATCAGATTAACTTTATTATCTCAATTCTAAATTCTTCGTATTGTTTTTCAACTTTTTTGGTGTGATTAGTTACCGGTAGACAGTCGTCTTAATTTTAAGACATTTTTCGTAAAATAATTTAATACCATATATACATGTATTAAGAACACATTTCCCGTCTGTTATAAATATAAGAAAGAATACACACAGGATAGGAACATTCTCTTTCAGAGTAGTAATATGCAGGATGGTATGAAATTAAGAGAACTAGATATGCTGTGTCATTTTACTACTTTGAACGTCCTTTATGTAAACAAGAAATCTGAACTTTTTTTTCATAATGCATCATATAGGCTCAATCATTACTTTAAAGACAAACTTTATCTCATAGCAGAAACATTTATTTAACAGGAGATATCAGCTGCAGATTCCAGAACCAGTTTCTTTTTTTTTTGAATCATCGTAAGTAGGATTAAGATCACAATTTATTTTGGAGTTGACAAATTTTAAATTCAGAAAAGCAGAGAAGATCTTCGCATTGTTGAGCAAATTCAAATCCACAGCACAATGCATACATCTAATCATATAGTAATCTCATTAACTTAGTAGTAATGGAAGTAGAAATGGTCACATGCATTATGGTCTGATTTGAAAATTCATATTTTGCAAAGAATACAAGTTCATTTTGTGCACTAATAATATGTTTTTTTTAAGAAATAGTTTATTGATAGACTGAAAATGAACTAGCTTCTCATGGCAAACTGATGGACGTCTGAAGTAACTGCCTCTTTTAGCTGCTCTTTCAACATTATGATCATGATTCTAAAAATCAGAACATGGAGGAAGAATGAAAATGATTTAGTATAGACATGAAAAAATGTGACAAAAATTTTAAACTTTCCCACTTGAATTTTTTAGAATTTTCGGTTAAGTCCTTGAACTCAGCAGTAATATCTACTCCCATATTCTTTAGGTATGTCATTATCATCATACGTCCTTAAGAAGTTATTGAATGTGTGTGTGTGTGTTTTTTTTTTTGTCCATAGGTAGTAAATGTCAATAAATAAATAAATAAAAAATACCGGATAGGCCTACAGAATAATGAAGCAGAAAGTTGTGGTTTATACCAAAGACATTTCATTTTCAGCTAAGTATAAATTACACACAAGTTCAAATAAAGGTAGCCTAATACCCGCAGCAGTGAAAAAAAAAAATGGTAGAAACAACAGTGACTCCTGCTATAAAAATTTCACTTGATACCTAAAGCAACGGTGGACACTATCATTTCATGCTCCTGCAGCACTCCTTTAGTTTCTAAATAGACTTCTCTCACTGATTGCTCTCGGATTATCTAACAATGGACAAATAAAACTAACGCACATTTAAGATAATGAACAAACTGCCCCACACTGTAATGTTAAGAAAAAAAAGGAAAACTAACGGTTAAAAAAAAAAAAAAGTACTAAAACTTGCACATACATATTATTAATAATATTATGCATGAGGATAACAATATCCCATACAAATATAGCCAAATAAAATTTCAGCAGTATTAACCTCACTGTTTTCATCAGTCCAGTCAGAAACGCTCACTGTTTTCATTAGTCAGAAAATTCTGCCATGTAGATCTTCCTAAACCTTTTTCTTTTCCGTTCATGCTCCTCAACTCCCCTTCTCACCCACCTCCGTCTCACCCGGCCTCCCTTTTTGTCATTGAATCTAGATATATTAAGCTTCCATTGCCACACCGTATGAAATGGTCTTGCAAAATAATAGGCCTACTTAAAGCCAAACATTTTTTTTTATGAATACTAAAAGACTATATGTAGTAATATATTACAAGCTTATAAATACTGGCACAGGCTACAACACATAGCCATAGCCTACGTAATGAAATATACCGTATTGGAATAACCAGGTGACGTCATGGACCGTAATTGATTTAGAGCTATATTTTGCTGCTTTTAATGTCTTTTGCAATGTTCGTTGGTGAAAAGGATATTTATTTATTTACTTATTTATTTATTTATTTTAGTCCCATGGTACTTACAAAACTCAGGTTTGTTTCATTTTCGTTGCACCAGATGTGCAAGTTTTGCTATGATCGAAATGAAAGTAGAAAATGTAAACAAAAAAAAAAAAAAAAAAGCGAACTGCGAAATTGTATCATAAAGCAAGTTGTGCCTGTCGTTCTGCTTTTTCGGTAATTCAGCTGAACCAGGATTTAAAGTGTCAAAGATATTTGTCCTTCTAAAAGTGTTTTGTTCGTTTATGTTTTATTGCACGCTTGGTCAGCAGGTTCAAATCTAGATCTAGAATCTAGATGTAGGCCGTGTATCCGCTGCTTAGGCTTAATGGATCTTGCATTTTTACGGCTGGATTACGGTCAGGAGTGCCCTTTGCTGGTGATAGTCACCAATCAATAATTGTGTCTGGGTCAAGCCAGGCTACAGTATGTTGTTAGTTCAGTGAAACGTCAGGAACTTGTTAATGATTAGGGGTGGTAGGAAAACTTAGGTGGAACGAGACAGGTGACAGTCTTCAGAGGAAGAGTGGGTTCTTCATTAGATGTTTCGATCTTTAACTTTCTGACATCTTTTCACTCCGGCCACACGGGGTCATGACTCCCGATGCCCGTCACCCATCCCTTTTTTTTCCTCAGGGACTCTCTGGTGGAATTTGAACCCTTGCAGTTTGGTTTTTGGTCCAGATGTTGTTGACAGAGGTGCAACCATTCTGCCATGCGTATCACAGTTTTAATGGTTTAAAACTTATTCTTTTTAAATCTACCGTCCAGCATTTAGTGATGTAGGGGTCACATCATTTCTTTTGCACCAAATCCAACAGGAAAAGTACTCTGATGCTGTTTGCTAGCTCATGCAGAGTGCTTAGACTGGCCATTTAAGTTTCAGAGCTTCTTCAGTAGAGAATATACAATTGAACCAACGTAGCCCCTTGCTCCACTTCTGCTGAGAATATGTTTGCCTTCATTTCGGCTCTTTGCAAATCTGTCAGGAGGTCTTGGTATTTGGCCGT
Source organism: Peronia peronii (assembly GCA_039654565.1). Classification (NCBI taxonomy): domain Eukaryota; kingdom Metazoa; phylum Mollusca; class Gastropoda; order Systellommatophora; family Onchidiidae; genus Peronia; species Peronia peronii. Next base: position 23,132 of record JBCEWB010235061.1, read on the forward strand.
CTTGTACGTGCTGCTCCTCCATGTTTGTCTCACTCTCAGGAACAGTTATAAGTTATACAACTTTGCAATCCTCGAGCTAAGCACTATATCTGGTCTCATACCTGACCCCTGAATTAATTAGAAATATTCTCCCCATCCTGTGAAATCAGCTACTATGTCCCAGTCACTGGCTCCTTCCTGTATTCCACATACTGGGGTGTTGCAGGGGATTTTGGTGGGAATACATGTTGACTTTTGGAGGAATGTATTTTTCCAGGATTCATCTGATTTCTTCAACTTTGTCAGTGCCGATGCAACTATTCTTGCCAGCATTTCAAGCATACAGTTGTGTTGCCAAGTATATCTTCCACTGACCAAGTTGACTTCGCAACCAGAGAGAATATGTTGCAATGTCCGTTTTCTCTACAGAGGGGGCATTCGTCATTGGTCTCCTTTCATCCGGTGAGGTTTGTTTTTGTGGGAAGCACATCAAATGCAGCATGAATACTGAAGGCCAGTTTCATGGGTGCCATATACAGTCGAGTCCGCTTAAATCGAATTTGCCGGGGGGGGGGGGGGGGAGCACTTCTCAA
>JBCEWB010235171.1:0-23702 GCA_039654565.1 Peronia peronii
ATAGATAGATAGATAGATAGATAGATAGATAGATAGATAGATAGATAGATAGATAGACAGATAGATAGATAGACAGAGATAGATAGAGAGATAGGTATATAGGTAGGTATATACATGAAGGTAGGTATATAGGTAGGTAGTTAAGTAGGTAGGTAAGCAATACCTTGTTTATACTACATATTGAGAGCATCGACTGCGTTTCCGTTTCATTGGTATCACTTTATGACTAGATTCTTATCAAATTTATTTTTTTTTATAGACGTCAATATATAATGTTATAGTTCAAATTTTATTTCAGCCACGGGGCCTCAAAATGACATTATTTTGTATTGACGTTGCTGTTCTTACAAATATTGTTGCATTTACAGTTGCTGTTGTTGTTGCGAGTATTAATGAAACGATCATTGCTGTTGTTTTTACTTTTGATATTATTATTGCTATTTCTGGTTGCTGTTGTTCTTTTTTCCGTTTCAGATGTTGCTGTTGTTATTTTTGTCGCTGTTTTAGTTGCTGTTGATACCATCATACTTGTTATTGTTGCTTTTGATAGCTGCTACTATCTTCACTGCTATTGTTTCTAAAGTTACAGTCAATTAGGAAACAAAACACAAAACGCTATGATTCTTTCTTCTTTTGGTGAGAAAAGAAAAGAAGAGGAGGTGGTGCATGAAAAGCAATTGGAGGGCATGAGTATAAAGTTTGCAAATTAAGCAAAGCCTCTCAAAGTACGTAGTAGTCGACATTGTTTAGAGGGGTTTCCCTCAAAGTTTCTCCATGTCCATCTTGACCAAGACGGGTAGGGAAAAGGAATACATGTATATATAATATAGGCCTAAAATATCTGTCACTTAAGCTTGAGGGAGAGGACTGAAATGAAAAAAAAAAAAAGCTACAAGTATAATGATATTCATATTCTCAAAGCACATGCAGGAACGATAGAATTTGAACTGTCCCTTGATTGTGACATTCATTACACTCACTCATTATACTCTCAATAATTTTCAGTTTTATTGACCAATGTTTAATTTGTTGACTATGGAATGTCACAGTTCTCTCAAAGAATAGCACAGTTTGTATCTCAGCACCCTTGTTGTTACAGTGAATATGAAAGTAAAACGGGGGATTGTGCTAGACAGCTACAAACAGCAAAACGTGAGCCACAAAGTGACATTGTTTGTGAGCAAAAAAAAAAGCTCACTGAAGTGAGATCTTGGTCGCCCGTCAGCACATTGGTTTCCAACCTTTTCCATGAAGCATATCCCAGACAAACGTGTGACAAAATGTAGGATTTCTTACAAAAGACTAAGGAGCAGTTTATAGCATTTTTTTCTCCCCAAGATCAGACACTGCTTCTAAAAAATGCCTCTTGACACTGCCTCCGCATGCAGTACATTCAGTGGTGAGGTTACTGGAGGAAAAACAAAAGAAACTAAGTTTTATGATGGTGTATGGTCGATAAATGGCTTAAAGAGGTGATAAAGTGCGATGAAGATATTTGAGTATTTCACAAAAGGATGAGATAAGTTAACCTGCACCAGACAGACGAGATAAAATAATATTTCGTTTTCTCAGATCGGTAGATTTAATTGCATGGTCGATAGGCCATGATTAACCACCAGTGATTTATATCTGGCCATACGCACATGATGGGCCAAAGTGTAATACTCAATTATAGATAGTCTTAAGACAGCCATAAAGAATCATTTTTAATGCATCCCATGTAAGTTTGGAAACAATGATGCCCAAGTGTGAGAAATATCAACTTTTGCAGCATCCTAGTAGAGTGGCTCCATAGTAGGTATTTCATACATATTTTGTATGAGCAAAGGCAAAAAAGTAGAAGTCCTTTGAGTTCGGGCCCGTTTCTCTACAAAGAAGTTCACAATGTCCTGACTTGACCTTGTGTAACCCATGCTGTCTGTCTGGTTTACTGACTGAACAAGCTTATTATTTATGTTGATTTTTAAAATTTTTATTATTATTATTTTTTTTTAATGGCTTATGCTTTTTAAAAGTTTGTGTCGAAAGAGCGAACGAGGTTATCAGTGGCACAGAAATACCTCTTCTTTACGTGTTACGGATAAATCAAGTGTTCGAATTAAAACTACAATAATTACAGTACAGCCTATTCGACTCCCGTATGGCAGCAGCGGGTATTCCCTTTGGCACAGGGGATTGTGAGTTGGTGAAATGATATGAGACCTGGCCCTCTGAACTCTGACTTGTTAGCTGGTTTGATTCTGATCAAAGTTTAAAGGCTGTTTGGATGAAATATTCATTGAGTTTGCGATTTGTTGATGGACTGACTCTGAACACTTGATCTGAAGTACCAAGGTCTTAGCACAAGCCACAAGGACCAAGTTACAGATCAGTGATGGCGAAAATAACAAAGGCACAAAAAAAGCAAATTTCTTAGGGGAGGGAGTGATGGCTGCCGGTACCACTGATAGTTGCGCTGCAGAACTTAAACATCGTAATAAGCAGGATGAGAGATCAAACCTACACAGACTGCTGTACGCCATACAAGCAGCTATACATACGTGTATGTACGAGCAGTAAGAGGTCAGCAAGCAGCACCAAGCAGCATGCATAAGTCATAACGCAGAAAAATGCCTGTAATGTAAAATATGGTGATGATGATTTGTTGCCACCTATGAAGAACCAAAGGGCTCGAAAACTTGGCCAATATCACCAGTTTATTCAATGTTTAACAATCGAGTTCTCCACGTTGTTTATTTCTTTCATTGTATTAAATTAGTTATCTGTTGACAGTCCGCATTAAATTCGAGGATATTTCTATAAAATGATGATGATGATGGTGACAGAGGTGACGATCACAGAATGATAATGGCTACGATGATGATGATAATACTGATGAATTCTACAATGTCATGTTTAATCAGTATCTTCACTGTGCCTGAGAGGATTTCCCCTCCATATCTGTTTTAATCTGCCTGGCACATCACTATCTACTGAACAAAGAGAAACACGTTATCACATACCACTGATGTGTTGTTGTTGTGTTTTATTATGAAAAATTGAGCCATATTTATAGGATAGCCAATATTGATTGCAAATGCTGAATTCCACGGCAGGTAAAGGAAGTGTAATAAATGCATGTACATGTATGAACATATCAAACTAGACAGCAGGGATAATGCTATCAAATATTAAATAATAAGCAAAGGTAAAACTAAATCTTAGTGACAAAAATCATATCGAAGTCAAACAACACACCCAAAGTCAAAGTGATAAACAAAAAATATTTTTCATGTGAATAAATTGCAACTGAGATTAGTTACTGCAGCAATGGGACTATATCAAAGCAGTGAAAGAAAATGATAGTAGAAAAAGAGTTAAATGGGAATAAAATAAACAACAAAATTGCTTTTCAGGTTACCTACTGTAATACTGGGTCTGTTTCAAAATGATGAAATATGTGGGATATACCATAAGAAAAAAAAAATACTGGGACATATCTGAAAAAAAGGAGGGGAGGGGGGGGGGACATGTATTTTTATATGTGATATATATATATATAATATGTATACAAATAGAATTTTGGATTACAGTATCAAACAAATAAATCTGGCCTTTGTGACTGGGGCTGTGGGGAAAGGATACAATCTTAGAAATGCTACGGATTATTGGCTTTCAATGACTAGCACAGGTCAAAGGATTAAAGAATAGAAGTGATGGACAGTTGGGATTTTCTATATTTAGCAATAAAAAAGATTAACCTTTAACACAGAGACTGCAGATTAACTTTTTTCACAGAGACTGCAGGGATCTGTCCACATGACCAGGGTCGGGCCACATCGATTTATTTATGACAAAGAAGCCCTGAGGAGGAAACATGATACCAAATGATATCCTCCTGAACACATGATGAAACAATCTACACTCCTTGGAAAGAGCATACTAACAGGCCACATTTTTTCCAATAGATCACATGTTTGACAAACTTTGGTGAAATGTTTGATGAATTTTACTCTTTTTTTATTCCACATCGTTGGTGGAATAATGAAATCTCATAACCCCAGAAAGGAAAAGTTTACAGTAGAGGCAAAAAATCACGTCAACATATCATGGTGGCATAAATATGAGTTTTTCTTGATTAAATTAAGTATTTTTCATAGTTTCCATTACTAATTTTACTTCCTGCTTTGACACACTGTGAGGATGGACTGGAGAAGACAATAAGCCAAAAAACATTGTCCGATAAAATTGTGGGTTGTGACGTTTCATCACTCCACCAGAGAAATCCAATCGCAATGTTGAATCACAATGTGTACAATCTCCATTACTCAACCGATCACAATAGTTGGCTTTTTTTTAAAAAAAAAAAACATTTAGGCACATCATAGTACAATGCTCTAGTTATGCTGGAATGTGAATAATAATAACAACAACAACAACAAAACAAAAAAAAAAAAAAAAAAAAGGAAAAGAAAGATTGACAAAGAACACAACTACTAAACAGGAAAAGAAATACCAGGATACTAATCAATAAAAACAATATCAAACAAAAACACTACAATAATATGTTAGCACTATGTCATACTCTAGACGCGATATGGATCCTATAGCAAGTTAATGAAGTAAACATTTTAGGGGTTACATTACGTTTTGTTTTGTCTTTCAACATCCCGCAGGTGGTTATCTCAAATTTGAGGGTTAAAAAAAAAAAAAAAAACAACCATAAAAGATGGACAGGTAAGAAGTCTGACAGAGCTAAAAGGGCCTAATGCAATTTAAACACGCATGAATTCATTTACACCCCGCCCCCTCCCAAACCCCCACCCCTCCCCCTGAAACAATTTGAAAGTGACAAAAAGTTTGTTCAGAGTGAATTGTGACCACAAAGCCAAAAAACGCACATTCATGCAATTAAAAATTTTATGTGGTCTAGGAAATTTTGTCTTTGACTGCTGAAAAAAATAACTGAACCTTCCCATGCAATTATTATCTATTTTCTATCCTGGGCAAAAAATAAACAGTAATGACAACAACAACAACAAAATTTTATTTCGGACATTAAGAAAAAAAAAAAAGGCCTTTTCCATATTGAAAAAAAAAAAAGTTCACTGGTTTTCACACACTGGAAGAAGGAGTTATTGATTGTCAGTATTGCAAGATACACAAAACAAAAAACATTATGCCGATTCAAATTCCTTCCCAATGTCCCGCAGCATTTGTCAGAAAAAAAAAATTTAAAATTCAAAACCTGAATGGATATCTCAACATGTAATTTCTTTACAGAGGTGAATCAAACGAAGAATAAATGTCAGAGAAGGGGAAAAAAAGTTGGAAGACCCAGTAGAAGCTTTTTTAATACTGAGTTTCTATGGTGAGTGGATACTTGGGGAGTGAAGAATAAATAAAAATATCTTTTCTAAAAAAAAGGTACATAAGTAGACAGGAAATAATTACACAATTTCCAGTAAAAAAAACATTAAAAAAGAGTACGAAAAGATAGAAAGACTTACAGTAGATATTAGTGTAAATGAAATGAAGAACAAGTACATGTACAAAATAAAAATGTGTTAGTCACGTTTTGAACAACAACAAAAAAAAAGGAATTAATTTGGAAGTGTGAGAAGATACTGCATCAGCACTAAGGTTTCTATAACAGTACAACAGACCACCTTCATCACATTTAACTCCTGATTTCTCTGAGTGCAGCAACTTATGACTCATTCTGACTGGCCATAAGAGATGTGATCCTCCAAAAGTTTAAAAAAAAAAAAAAAGAAAAGATGAGCAGAAACTGAGAGTCAAGGACACCGTGCTCATAAACATAAATCACCATATGTATAAATCACCCTGGCAAAAACAAATTTAAAAAAAGCAGAACTCATGTAAAGCATGATACAGGTTTACTGTTCTTTTGTCATTTTATCTTGTATTATGTTAATAATGAGCAGATCAATGTATAAAATAAGTATGGGATGTCAGTAAGTATGATGCACTAATTTCAAAGACAAAATGAACAAGGCACACCCCTGTTCCCTGGAACAAAACTGAAGAAGAAAGATGTAAATGAATATAGAACAAATAACAAAAAAATATAAACAATTTGAAGAACTAAGAAGTAAAAATACCCCCCCCCCCCCCCACAAAGGTAAAAGACAAAAATAACCAACCCAGAATAAAAAAGCAATATCTCCCATTACACCAGAGTCCTCATGTGGTAAGACTTTAGTCTAATGACAAGAATGGCCAAGAACATAGCAAAAACAAAAAAAAAGTGGTACATAAATATACCAAAAACAAGCTAAACAGCTGAAAAAAACAATGAATGTTAAATGATTAAATGATCAACAAAATGGAGTGTGGAGAGGCTCGTTCTATCTCCCATCCTTTGTTCTCTTTCTTTGTCCTTTTTTCTCTTTGGACATTTCAAAATCATTTATACTGCTCTAACTGGGATACAAACAGGTGTTACATATCGATCTCTGATCATAATACTCCAACTATGAAACAATTATCAAACTGAGTCCCAAATCATTGTTTCCATCCCATGCTTTGAAAAACATATATTTTAAAAGGAGATTTACTACAAGACAGTCATACTTCCAGAGGTTTTGCTAACAGTCTTAAGCTTTATTAATAATATAGTTTGGAGGGAGTTAAAAGTCCCAAAGAAAAACTGTTATTTATTTCTCTATAAAGATAATGGTATTTCAAATGATAATGGTATTTCAAATTTCATATTCATCAGAGACTCAAAAGTCATTTGGATTTCTAAAATTACTACAATTATTTCAAAGCCATCATGTACAATCAAAACATCTACTACAGTAATGTCTTGAAGATGAAAGGCATATAAGGAATGTGAAAAAGACATAAATGGATGATAAAGTATACTAGAATATAAGAAGCGTATATAACAGGGTGTAAAAATAGGCAAGGCAAAACTTTGCAACATACAACATGTCCGTGCCACTTAAGGGAGGAGTAGCTTTGATTTTCAGTCATAAACAGTATTGAGCTATTTTACATTCTAAATAATCATAAAAAACCCGACATTTTTGTCTCCTCTAATTATTTTCTTCAAACTATTCTTAACCAAACTACAATGTTAGTGCAAGGAATATCAGACAGATCAAAGATAAAAAATATTAATGTCAAAGTAGCTGTGCTATTTATTTTTATACAGAATTTTACCATAAAATTGAGAAAACTGGAATGCATCTCATTTATAATATGAACTGATATTTTAGAAGTCAAAATTTTTGAGTTGGGCTCAAAGTATAAACTAAGCAAAACTTTCTAAAGGGTCCTGAAAAGTTTCCTGGCCGAGTTATAAAAAATTTCAGTTGAATCATGAGCAGGGATGTCAAACTTCGAACACCAGCTGAACATATTGCATTAAAACTAATACAGAATTGTGATTGACTAGTGGGTTCAGCAAAAGTCAGTAGTTGACTGGCCAGAAGTAGAAAAGTTGGCACGACCAGGAAGTCAGCTCTCTGACTGAAGTTGGAAGTTTGACATCCTTGCAAGATGCATATTCAGAGTGCAAGTTGTGGGTTAGTTTGCGGGCTTGTCAACAGTGATGGATAAGCAGAGAGTGCTATTATCTAACCTATTATTAAGCATTTACAGCTCCATCATTTTACTGTGTGGAAACAAATTTATCTGATAAAATCATCTATGGGCAGAAAGATTGGCAAAACAGGTAAGACAAGCTGACTGGTTGTATTTCTAAGGGTTTCTACAAGAAAATGGGAAGGTGCGAAGGTTAAAGGGATTCTGAGGAGAGAAAAAAAACTAGAAGACTTCAAGAATTTCTAAGGTACTATAGAACTGCTTTCCTGTGCATAGGAAACACAGTATACCACATACTAGCGTACGGCTGGAATTCAAGAGCATGATGCAACACTGTTTAGCTTGTCATTTGGGGAGAATACAGCTACCAAAATACTGCCAGAAAGACAAAAAGCATTCATACTAAGTCATGGCAACTGCTCAGCAAAAAGAAATGATATAATTCCCTTAACATCAGACATACAAACCAAACAAAATGAAAAAAAGTATTCCCCCACCAGTACTGAACTGATTAATATCAGCTAATAAGCTAAGTACTGTGTTATAATCCCAACATTGAATAGCATGATCCATAATACTATTATTATATAATATTTATTTCCAAGGAGAAGTTCACATCCAGTTTTCTCATTGACTATGACTTGACTTTTGACTAGACATATACCAACATTCAAAGAGACATTTTATGTCCTTTTTCACCCCCCCCCCCCCCACCACACCATTATTTGATATGAATGAAATCACAATTGTAACAATCAATTCAAACAAATAAATGCTTATTGTCGGTAGTAATATCAAGTTTACACCCAAATTCACACACAATGCTGTTCTTTTCTCAATCACCAATTTCTTCCTATTTATAACAGATATTATATTAACAACAAAATAAAGACATCCACAATTTATTCTGTTTGGAAACCACATGGTTAATTATATATTGACAGAAAACCAGAGGAGTACAACAATGATACGGAGAAAACGAGAAATGAAAAGACAGAGACAACTAATTTGGTTCACAGATGGGGGAAGTGTGTTGGGTGTTTTGTTTTCCTGAGAGGGATATGATCAATTTCTATGGTATAACAAAAATACATCAGCATTATTGCTAGTTACTGGGGAATTGTGCTCGAGCCAGGATTTTGCTTCCTAAGGGCAACATGCCTAAAATCTCATAAAAAAGACCCAAACTTTATTGCAAATCATGTGATGCAGTCTTTCAATGCTAAATATATGAGATAATTGCGAATTAAAAAAAAAAAAAAAGCTTTAAAATACCAAACAACCATATTAAAGCATCACAAGTTTTTCTTGCATTTTGCTGCCAGGTTACTTCCCTTGGACAGTAGGTTAGCAACAGACCATCTTACTATAAATACTGTTATTTCACAATTATGATAATAAAAATTAATTATTAAAATTATTACTATATCACCATTGTTATGCATGATAGAGCAAGGAAGTGAGAATGAGTTTGTGGTCTCCTAGTAAGAAGGCTATTTCCAGAACAAATTTTCCATTGTGGGCAAACAAAGCTTAACCCCTCTTTCATCTTATTAATGAAGTCCAACAAAAGCTGTATTCCTGGCATGTATGGAGGATATCAGTGCAGGTTTCTGCATTTTGTTCATCAGAACCAGGATGTAACACAAATACTACTGAATACTTGGGCAACAAACAGGTTAGTTTACTGATTAATTTCACTATCAAAAGTGATGTTGATCATCCTGTAAAGAGGCATGGATATCTATACCTTCTTCTATTCTTCCAAGGTCCCTCTATTAGACATACAAAGTTGCCTCTATGCTGTCAGTTCAGATGGCCATATTCAATTTGGAGAGAATTCAGGAACAGTTATAATGGACATTTTCTCTGAAATTCTAACTTGCTAACAAGCTACTGGCTGAATTTATGTGACAAATAATCCTACAATGAAAGTCTACATAAAAAGCATAATGGTAGACTATGAGTACTACAATATGCAATGATCAAAGCAGCTCGAATCTTAACTCACTGAAGCTAGCATGGTCTTGATTATGATACAGTCATCAATTATAATAAAAAAAAATGAAACCAACATTGAAATTCACAATAAATGTATTGTTAAATCAGGCAATTAACTTCAAACACCATTTATTGCAAACTAAAAATTTAGTCCAAAAATAATACTAACAAAATTAAATCACAAGTTTCTGTACGAAATGAATTACTGCAAATGATATATCATTAAAAATCAATACCAATCACAAAAAGGCCATGTACAACCTTGAACAAGAGCATCAGTGATGCTAAATGAGGTAAGTGGTTTCAGCAATTTCTTGTGTAAATAGAGCCAAATATTTTCAGCAAACAGAAAAATTGACTGAATATCAGCCATTATTTGCTATGTTTTGCAAAAATTTGAATGCACAAAATGAAAAGGCACTTTAATATGACAGGAAAAAGGAAAAAAAAAAACAAATCTAAATCACAAACAATATCTCCTCCTCTATAGTTTATATAGGGTTTCAGTACTCAATATAAAAAGTTTTTCCACAGATATATAGAGAAAACAATTTTTAGCTCTTATCATGCTGAGCAACACATAAATCTTCCTCCTTGAGGTTGAAATGATTGCAATAAAAAAATATTTAATTTGATCAATAACTGTTTGGTCGCAAAAATAATTTCTGAGCCCCAGAGTAACAGTACAACAATGGAATATCAGGAGCAAGATCTACTGTCTGGTCTGTGAAGAGACAGTAGAAAAATCAATATCTTTTGGAAAATAAAAATGTTTTCAAAGCCCAAATATACATACAAGCAACATGTTATCTCCCATACTATAATAAGATAAAGTTGCCAAACTAATGTGGGAAACATTCCCACCCATGAAATAAAAATAAAAAACATTTCTAAAGCTACTTTAACAGTTATTCTTTGCAATCTTTTTTCTTTTATCAACTGGCTTCAAAATATTCAACAAGTTGTTTTTTGCACCACAGCACAACATGGAGCATAACTAATGGCATACTTTGACCATGTTGGGTGTATCTAATTGTATAAGCATGGTGGTGAACCAAATTATAAAATACATCGTGAACCGAATTACAAAATATATTAATATCTTTGCTAAAAATTACCCATAGGTGATGCTGCTCTTTTTGGTACAATACGAGGTACAAAGTTTTTGCTCCTCAAAACAATGTTCAGAACAACATGTGGCTTCCATCTTTACTTTGCATCATTTTGACACTTGATTGGATCGAAGCTATGAATTGAGAGAAAAACAAATTCTCCTGTACACTGATACCCATGTTTTTTGTCATGCTATATCAGTGATGACTGATTAGCTTGTGATGGACTGAATATGCTTGAGTTAATATCACATCTAATATAATACCGGCGTTTCATCACTTTGTAAATTTTTTAATCTTTTTGGATCAATATCATTTGCACCAACATCAGTAGGAATGGGAAACAAAAAATTAATTAACTGGCCAAGATGCCATCAACAAACTTCATGACCTGGAGTAAAAAGAATGAACTGCCATATCCATAAACCAGTACTTTCCCTTCATGGGATAATCATGCCACTTTCTTGAATGTATGGTAATCACAAACATCAAAAAATATATGACTCATTCATGTCAATAAAATTGTCATAAGTTTCCTTCATCGTTATCATGGAAAACCATCTCTTCGGCAAACTCTATCAGTTAGAAAAATGCTCTGTTACTTAGTGAATGAGGATGTTTGGCACCCACAAACCCGGCAAAACCTGTGGCAAGAAACAAAAAAAATTGACACAAACCCACCACTAACACTGCAAGAAACAGGCACAAAACTGAGTGAGATAAAAGAAAAAAAATCAAAATGCATTCAAGAATTCTTTCACAACAGGGGAGAGATCTAAGAGCTGGATTATTTGTCTAGCTTGATCACCTATATGATTAGTAAGTTACAAATGCAATAAGTACGACTACCGTCACTTTATGAAACTGCTTGACAGAATCAATAATTTATGATACATAAACTCTTTCTAAGTCTTTGTGTTGCTTATATTGCAAAAGCATATTTCATGATGACATTGAAGTTCAAATGGGGAATGGACATCATTAATGGTCTACATAACCTCCACAATATATGGGAATAAAGTTGCTGATCATAAAATATGACCATTTCATGATATATTGAAATAAAGTTGCAGATCTTTGTACATGGCCATTTCTTTAAGGCCAAGGTTGGCAGTGACAATCGATGTTGAGGGTCGAAACTGTTGATTTTGCATTAAAGCAATATTTTTCTTCGACGTCTTACTGATAGTGTGAAATGCATTTTTGGGTCAAATGTTGATTTTGAGGGCCTAAAACTGTCGTTACTGCACAGTGACGTAAGTGCATAATTGTTTATTTTTTTACCCAAATGCCCTCATTTCACAGCCCTGACAAGCAACTTTGCATCAGCTAGAACCCTTCAAATTTAGTATTGATACAAAATCTTATCTTTTTCTTCTTAGCCAATGGTAACCTTTCCCTACTTCAACAAAATTTTCTATGCCCAAACACCCATTCGTTTTCATAGGGTCGTGAGAAATTTACACATTCCATTCTCCCTTCATAGTGCTATACCTCCATATAATGACTGATCACACGTGACCTGTGGGCTCGCTGGCTGCGCACTGGCCGGTAAGTGAAGGTCTCTACTGGTGCGATGTGTGCAACTAGCACAGTTCAAAGGTCGTTTCCACTTGTAAACTATACCATGCTGAATGTTATGCTGTTTAGTTTTATGATGTCCGTAGTGATAGAAAAACAAAGATGCAGGCTATTAGGAAGAACGCAAGAGCCAGAAGACAGAGAGAACTGGAAGAACAGGAGTGGGGGTTCTAGCTGTGTTCTTGGTGGATTCTGAAGGGAATAATCACCAGACAGACAGACATTATCATGGGAAAAAAGACTGACACTCACTATACTTTTAGAAAATTGCCATAAAACCCAAATTTTGTAAAATCTGCCCATGGGATTTATTTGAAACTTACAGGAAGTGTGCAGCAAGGTAAGATAAAGATTTTGTCAAATGTTTTTTTTTAAATTCGAGAAAGTTTTTTTTTTCCTGCAATTTTTTTCTTCTCAAAAATGTAAAAATTTGCATATATTATATGGTGGAATTTTTATAAAATAGCAATAAATACATTTCACAAAATATCCAAAAAACAATCACATAAAATCTTTATACTGGATGAAAGAATATTTCTGCAAAATTTGGTGGTTTTGTGACAGACAGTTTATGAGAAACGTGGGTTGAATGGCTGCGGTTTTCATGCGTTTCCATGGCAACCATGAATATTTTACATGAAAAACTAGCCTAGGGTAAATGAGGGACATATTTCCAAAACGTCTATAGTATTAAAAGAGTGTTCAACTATAAAATGTGGATTTTGGCTTTCACTGCCGACATTGGTCATATGTGACATAAGGACCACGAAACTGTAAAATCTTTAAAAAAAAGTTTTCACCCCCTCCATGTCATGAAATAGAAACATGTTCCTACTTTCACGAAGATGAAAAGTTCAAATATTTCTGCTTTTTTATGCTTTAGCAGTGGATACCTGTGAATCTAAATACTTTTGAGAAGAGGACAAACTAGACTGTTGTGGTTTCACCGCAGCTTATTGATATGATGACATATAACTTTTATGACATCCTGCAGACTTTAAAATTGTTCTTCCCAGGCTTGAGAGGAATGATAAATGTTTGATGTCTCTTTCTCCTTGCAGGGAAAACATTCCGACTGTTTCCAAATTGGGTTACTTCCGATTCATTTTACAGTGCTGAAAATAAAATTCCTTGTCAACTCTGTTCACTAATAATGTTTGTCCAGTTTTTTAAACTTTGAGGTTCAGCAAATTTTTGGGCTGTTGCTATACTTCAGTTGTAATAAACATGTCCGGACAGTGTACAAATGTGGACTGATAATTTAAGTCATACATTGTCAGTACTAAATGATCAGTATTAACTCAGTCATTTTCTTCCCTGCATTGACAAAATCTATATTAAAAACATTTCCTCCACAGATGTACACAGCTTTTCTTTTCGGCTTGTTTTTTTTTTTCTGAAGAATGGATCAATCCCATTTCATCCCTCTAGTGGGGCAATTTAAAGTTCTAAAGTATAATTCATTCACAGGGATTGTTCAAGACCTTAACTGGACTCTTTCACTAGAAATGATGTACAAATCCATTCCCAACAGAAAATGAGTGATCATAAAATGTTTTCATATTTGCTGTTATCCAGATCATAGCACAAAATATAATGAGGATTTTTTCACCCCTGTAGCCAAAAGCAAATAAGCTGTTTTACACCAGTTTCACTCAATGTCCCAAATTTCATCATGTCTTTCTGGTAAACAGGCTGATACAGGTTTAACATGATGGCATTTTAGATTTCTAAGTAGTAGTAAATAGCCTGTTTAATTATAGTACTTATACAAAAGCAAAGCTGTTGTTGTTGTCAAACAGGCACTCATGCACCGGTAGTACTGTCATCTCTGGGCCCCCTAATTCTTCCTGCCAAAGCAAGCAGCAAGACAGCCAACCACACAGACACAACAGCAGGACAGCGCCATCAGGATGTACACAGCAGTTGTGATCCAGAAAGCATACCAGTACAGGGTCTTATTGCAGTAGTCATCACGAGTATCGTCATCAGACTGGAATTCGTCCTTGGTGCGGTATATGAACACACAGCCTGAGGAATTACAAAATGATATCATTCACATAACAACAGTATCATTCACATCTTTTCACTTTCATTGTACCCAGTAATAAAAATGTAAACTCTTGCTGTAATGACAAACCAGTTTCAATTTACAGACCCGAAGGACATGAAGTATAAGAGTTGTGTTTTCTGCAGCAAAAGCAAGCCAAGCAATTGAATATCAAAGAAAAAATATGTTGTAAAGATTTTTTTGAAAGCTGTCATATCTTGCCAAAAATGAATGGATAAGCATAAAAAGGCAGCACATCATTCTAATACTTTTTTTTTTCTTGTTAACAAAGGTGGGATCTGAACAATCAGATATTCTTTCCTTGGAAATTAGTATTTCGTCTAATTCTATATAAATCCACCACTTTCATTCCTCAAGTTGTTTGCTAATACAATTTTGACACAAATCAAAATGTACCGTGTTATTGTAATCAGAGCATTTAATTTTTCAAGCCTCGTCCAGTCACTAAACTTCATTTATTATTATAGGAAAGTAGTCTCGCAAATTTTACTGCAGGAAAAGTATTCCTGAATGCTTTATCCTAAAGATTCGTTTCAAAGTACATTTTATTCCTATAATTATATGAGGAAACTAAATGTGTCTTAAATTAGCAATAATTGTTATCGAAATCATATGGAAATTGATTTATCTAAGAAAATGAGGGATGCATCTCCTTTTTTTTTTTTGCCTCAGGATTTCTCATATGCCATTTAAAACAAGACTATATGTTTGTGTTAAGTACCTTATACCACTGTCATCTCTTTATATCCAACTACCCTATACTGTAGGCAGTTGTTTTGAAACTGGGTCTGTTAAGAAATAAAACCTCACCTGCAATGAACCAAGCAAATAAGAAACAGTTCACAATCGATTCAACAGGATTTACTTTCTTCTGGTCTTCCTCTCTTTCCTCCTCAGTTTTACGGCAACGCTGGACGAGACTAAACAGGTTCTTGGCTGCGCCAAAACAGCCAGCCACAATCAGGTAGATAGGGATCATCCGTTCAGCAGGACAGTCATCCAGGTAGACTGAACCTATGGAATCAGACACAAAGAACCCTCTTTGTTTGTTGTTGAATATACATATACTATTAAATGAATTGATTTACCACAACACCCAAGATTTTCAACATATGTGTTGCCTAATTATGATTTTCTAATGCCAAGACAAAAAGTTCAGCTCATGTCAAATCTGTTTGGTGATCAAATTTCTTCAAGGAAGTATTGTTCTAAAAAATGCTGGGAATTCCTTCTGGGCTAAGCCCAAAAAGCTCAAAATCTGCAAGTGCAGAACATTTTGTATTCAGAAATTAGCCCAGCACAACAACAGTGGGACCTAAAATTTGAGTGCATGCCACAGAAATATATTCGAAAATTAATGTTCATGAAGAATTCCAATTTTTCAGTACATTTCTTCTTCAGTACATATACTAAAAGTTAAGTATTTTTGCAGGTTCTATTACATATCCGGAAATATTTTCCTTACCCATGACAATCATTGACACAGGTATTGCCATGAAAAGTCCAATAAGGATAGTGACACCAACTGAAACATAAGAAAGTAAAGGTGAAAGAGTTAAATGCTGCTTTGTACAAGGACAGATACACCCTAATGCTTTAAGTAAATCACGGGACTCACAATAGCCAACCTTACAAATGCACAGGATTCAAATTAACTTTCAAGTCTAAGACGATATACCAAATTTTTTACTTTTTTTTTGAGAGATAAGATAAACTGAGGCAGTCTGGGAACCACTGGGAACCACTGATACAAGTGTTCAATTCTAATATCCAGTCTGAAATATTGGAATCAAATCTTTCAGCTGGATTAGTTTTAAGACACAAATCATAAGGAAGAACACAATTTTTTGATATGTTATAAATGAAAATATTGCCGTCCACGAAAAGATTCCAGAGTGATCTGTCATTATTTATGCAATAATGTTACAGAAATTAATAAATAACTGCAAATCACTTAAACAATACCAAAAACCAAACATACATCTGCCTCAGATATTATACGCTTTGTTGTCAACAAGTAGAATACATGTAAAGGACACTTACTTGTTGAAAGGATGATGATCAAAAAAGTTTTCATGAAACTCAAAATTCCAGTTGATTCCTTTCTTGCTGCCTTCACTCTTCCATACAGCGAGTCGTAAGTTGGTGGAGGCTCTGTTGAGATATGAGAGAGAGATCAAATTTAGACCAGATGAAGGGCATTCTCATTATAACAAAATCATTTACAGACACTGTCTACAGCTTGCTCTGGGAATGAAAAATGTCTGAGTAATGTTGAGGTTGCATGATAATTATCATGAGGAAAAAATTGATGAACCCTTTCTCTTATCATCTGACTGGATCCAGAAAGTGAAATATGGCCTTCAAATGTGGCACCCATGAGTGGGTGTATCTCTCTCTCTTTCTTTCTGTGTATGTTTTTTTTTTTTTTTTTTATAGAAACATTTTAAAAACTGCTGGGGTAAGACAATTTTAATGATCCTTTGGACTGTTGGAATTCACCACTACAAAAACCTGCAGTTAAAGGACAGGCCAATAGTAAATACTGAGGTGCCAGTTGCCTAATGGCTGGAATTATAAGTGAGCTCAAATCCAACATATGAGCTAACACCTAGAGCTTGAAAAAAACAATTTACACACATTTCCTGTGACCCAACTCAACCCATGTTAAAATGGTACCTGACTATAGACTGAGAATGTTATTGTTAAACTGATAAAGAATTGAGTGTCAACCAAACAGCCACCTTGTACGTTTCCAGCAAACTGTGAATGTGTGTCTGTTGGCCTATTGGGGTAATAAAAGATATAAAGCCTGAATTGTTCAGGAATAAACAGTCTACATCATGTCATCTTCCATCATTATTATTATGAAAATTGGAACAGTGTTAATGACAGTTTTCATCACTACTGTGAGAAGAGGATGTTGCAAAGTAAATTATGCTGATGAATCTGCAAACAGATGAGAGAACTACTCACAAAGAAACAATGTCTTTCCACTAGATATGCTGAAAGAAATATTGCTGGCCTCTTGAGAGGGATGGGGATTACATTTTAAAAAAAAAACAATATGGCAAGCATATAAAGATAAATGGCACAAGAGATAATGAAAAGGTAAGATAATAATCAAATGTATACAGTTTTATAATTTCATAGTTTCCTCAATGTGTTACCTTGAGCCCCATCCAATCATCACCTTTTTCCCCATCCCACCAACTGGCCAACTACATCTGCAGCTTACTTATATTTGTCCTCTGTAAATGTGAAACATATTTAAAGTCTTTGCACTCAACTATGCTATCTGTGTGTTTGTTTCACTCAAACCTCTTTGGTTCCACAAGGCACATTTTATGCAAATACCATTCTTCCATATATTCAGTATGTCATAGGGTGCATTTGGGTGAGTTAATTCGTATGTACTTCTACAACAAAACAAAACAAAAAAACTGTGGCAGTAGGGGCGGGGAGAGAGGAGACAATATCTGAGTTGAAGCAGGCAGAAACTGCTTCCAAAAGCAATATGTAATGTCATCTATATAGGCCACAGAGAAGCTCTTAGAGCCATAATGGGCAAATCATCATTCGGGTCCTATGTTTGTGTAGTTTACTTGATCTGCGGACATGATTAACCAAATGCAGTTTATTGAACTTATCAATCACATACATTGAATAATTAGTAAACATTCACTGGTATGTATTTTATTTTCACAAAAATACTGAATGTACATTGCCCTGGATGTTCCAAATACATGTATCTTTCAATATGAGTTCATCTCTATTACCATTCTGTATACAAGTAGACCTACATTGTAGCTCACTATAAATATGTCCAGTTTATCAGCACATAGTCCACTACTGGACAAAAGCATACTGATGCACATCTTGGTCTAAAATGTCTGCCCCTTCCCTGCCTTTAGGTAAACAATTCAATGTTTCTATTGAACTATGTTAATATGTGAAAAACATAATATTGCTATAGAGTCCATTCAGTGCCTTCTGTCCATCTGTTGCTCTCCAATTGCCTGATAAAATTAATCTTAAATAGACAATTGTGGTGTTCGAAACAGCAAACATCAATGCAGCAATATGGACGGAGCATTTTTTCTTTTTGCCTGCCTGAAGCATTTACTACAAAATCTATTTTGATGTCTAAGCCTATTTGAAAGTACTAGTTGCCAGAGACGAGGGCAAGTAATTGTTCTATTTCAGTAATTAATAATGATGGTGGAAGGGGTACATATTTTCTGCATGGCAATTTCCAACAAAACTGAAAGGCAAGCGAACTGGGAAGTGTTCCTGGATGTAAAACAACTGACAAAAAGTTTGATAAATCTGACAAAATGTATGCTAAATCCTTGCAATGTGATTACATACCCACACACAGGCAGGCCTTGTCATGAACAATAACACAAGCAAATAATTAGAACTTTGGATTTCCAAGGTGACTTCCTATGAACAGTGGGATATTTTCTAAAATGTCCATAGATTCAAGTATTTTTTCCGGGTTCCCTCCAGATTCATCATTATTCATGTACTTTTCTATTTTTCAAGTAGATTTTAAGTGCCATAGAAAGAAAATCAGATAAATATCAAAGTACTGGTACAGCGTGATAACATGCATATTGGTATTATCACTTTATAAAACTGACAAGGCAATCTAAATACATTGCCTGTAACATAAAAATGTTTGCTTTAATTTACACTGTAAACTACATCTCTATTGGCAAGACCTAGGATATAAACAGCTTTCTGACTGACCTTGAGGAGTCGACTCAGTTGCTTGATTATAGGAGGGAAGGCCATCTCCCTGAGACACATTGGTACGCTCAGTGTACTGAGGTGGTGCCTCAACATCTCCAGCTCTCTGAGGATAAGAAACAGTCACACACACATTAACCTTATAATGCTCAAACACAGAAATGAAAGGCAGAAAACCATTTCCTGTGAGCGAGACAGCATGCTCTATTAGGATCATTACAAATAAAAATATGGTGAAATTATGGTGTAAGAGTGTCATGTATATGGACTTAAGATATCTTTTTTTTAACAATAATTATCATCTTTCCTCGCTGATCACAGTGGACCTCAAGAGCAATCCATAACCGAGATCTGTGCATCAAACTGTGCATTTCCAGCCTGTACTAACTCATTGCTATATCCTTCAGTTCTTGAAGCTCTGTTGCCATGGCAGCCATGGGCTAATTATGAATGTTTGCAGTTGAACAGCATTAAAATACTTCATCGCAATCTGTTGCTGCTAAATAGATGAGAGGATTCTTCGTTCATATTGATTGGTGAGTCAAACTTGTTTAACACAGATGAATTTGGGATGTGACTGTAGTTTTATCCAAGCCTTGGAAGTTTGAAAACCAAGCATTCCATCTCTTCCCTTTCAAAGCAGAACATTTATGCATATAAAAAAAACAACAAAAAAAAAACAAGGTGAGAAGTTACTGATTATGGGATACATTCATGATGCATTTTCCTTCACCTTGCAAGATTATTCTGTTTAGCATGGTTACTACTTTACTTTCACTTCACACAACATCAGTACATTTTGTGAATGTTTATAACTCTAGAACTGGGACCCAGTCTAAGGACTACAACGCCCTATGGCGCGCCTTGCCGGGTTTGTCAATCTGGATCTCGGTGCTAGTGCTTAGCCTCAGGGTGTTTGTTCTGACTATAGAGACTCCGCCTTGGCTTTAGAGTGACACAATGCAGGCCCAGATTGACCACCTTGCTGACCAATGTCTTTCTTTGATCCCTCCCCTAACTCCACCTTTTCTTCACATGTAATAATGTTTGCAATGAGCCAATGGTAGGAGAACGGATTATATTTACAAAGACATATCATTTTCATATGGGTGCCAATTTCATTACCCCTCGTCCCACAGACCACTCAAATTACAGATTTGCTCATAACCTGATGCTACTGCTTGGACGAAACCACTTCACATAGGGGTGTATTTACGTTTACGTTATAGAATCTCAGTGTAAACTGCAAGCTATCATCCCTGTGACCATGTGGACTTAAGATTATTCTTATCTTATCAGACCGGGTTACGTTGATGGGACAGCAGTGACTATAAAGAAATATATACAAGTGATCTAATGATAGTACAGAGTGCACAAGAGCGCTATCTGATATATAAACTAATAGATACATAGGCTGTTTTAGCTTTCATCCATAGCAATTATAGCTCACTGTCTTGTACTTTCAACAGCTTGATCGCTGGTCAATGCGAAACTTGCTGAGTGGGTCTAGTGGTCAGGGGAGCCTGCGTTGTTATTCAATATGGTATAAACAAAGAGACTGCATGTATTTGATACTCTCCCGCATCATAATACAGTTTCTTTTGATTGTAGTTTCGGACCACTTGAGAGGACTTAAGAGGGCCATGTGGCCTTTGATTTCTGTTCTTCTCTTCCGTTCAAGAGGATTTCATCTTTTGGCATAGAATTTCTCACTGTTCTATTTGGTAAAGTTTCCTTTACCTTGTGAAAGAGTGTCTATTGAGCTGCGCATACTTATTGTGGCGATAATTTGACAAAACTGGGACTGATAAACCCCAAGTTTAAGTGACATGCTGAGAAATATCACAGCGCAATGAGGAGCCCCCACGAATAAACATGGGCCACGCATGCAGGGATTAGCTTACCTGTCGTATAAATACGTGGTTCGCAGTTCTTGAGTTAAGCTATTTTCCTGTTTATCCTGATATTATGTTAGTTACAAACTGGTTTTGCTACCAGTCATTGTACAGCCCATTCCTGATGGATCTGTAAATACCAACATCACTTATTGCTTCCTCTAAAAATCCAAATTACTTGTTAACTTCTATAATCATTGTGGATAAAATAAGGGATAATAATTTAATGGAATAAAGTCACCATTAAGAGAGCAAAGTGAATGAGATAAGGACCTGAATCTCCATCCTCAGCACACCCCCAGAAGAAATTCAGCAAATTTTGATGATGATAGGAGAGGAGATCATGAGAAAATGATGACATATTATAATCTCATACCAATCAGAATGATTCCTAAGTCAAAACAGAAATCCGGGGGTTGAATGGGATGAAGGTGGTCTGATATTGATATTTTTATATTGCAAAAATTGAAAGAGCATTCATCTCTGAATAAGAAAGTATTGCTCTTATGGGTAGATTATAAGTATAGTAAAGATGAATATATTTATGTGCTAAACTGTTCATTTTTGCAATTTTTCCTGATTATAGCCGGCTCTGATGGATCACTGTCCTGTGTCTTAAATTTGCAATATCTCTAGAGTTCTGCTACAGGCAAGCTAGCTCAAATTTTTGAATCACATGAAAGTGTATGGATTAAGGTTTTACTTGATAGTAATAACTCACCTGGTTAGACAATTGACACAGTTTTCAGAAAGAAACTTGCCACCAAATCACTACATTTTCTTAATAAACCATGCACTAATGATGTATGAATTCATGCTGAGCTGGACATCTGTCTGAATGACAATATCCAGTGCTAATTGTTAGTAAAAAAAAAATATTCTGGACTGGAATCAAGGAAGGGATTAGATGCAAGAAGTATTAAAATATATTTTTTTCTTACTTTCTCATTTTTTTTTAATGCGATTCTCAATTAATATTATTAAAGAAAGCTCCTTCTACTAGATTAGAGAAAAAGGATCAGAAGAATATCACAGGTCATCTCAGTTGACTGATTGATGTGGGCACTAGAGAATTCAACACTATGATCTCAATATTGGAAGTTCAACTCTAAAACATTATTTCCACCTCCTTTTTTCACAGTATGTAAATATATGATATGTATGTGAGTCGATTCAGTGCTGGCGGTTATTGAAAAGAACTAATAATAATAATCATCATTTCCCAAAACATCTGTTTTTTTATTCATTAAAAATGTTCAACTCTTGTTTGACAAAATCTTTTAAAAATTTCTTTCTGTCTGCCAAGTTTGTGGAGATCTACCATTATTTATACACTTTGACTTCTCAATAATGGATCTTGCTGGGTAAAATTACAGAAACATCCTTCTTCAAGACTCCACATATTTTTTACATTTTCATGGCTTACAAGTCTTCAGTTCACTCAAGTCACAATTTGATCTTCAAATCAAAAGAAAAATTTCTCATGTTATACAGCCTACTATATGAAACTGTCAGCTGCTTAATAAGTCTTTTTATGCATGAACTGATAAGAGTGCATTTAATGGGTGCTTGGGTGAAATTTCGATTTTTTTTAAATTTGGCCTCAGTGATGTGAAATGTCCTTGGTATGAACTGATCACTTACAGAGCCTCTATTTCAGTCACAAAAATTTCAATATATTGCTTGTTGCCATGGCAATGGTGGCCATCTTGAAAAATAAACGACTAATTTAACTTCTTAAAATTTACAAACCAATAAAGATATTTACTTCCATAAGTCATAAGTGCATACTGAAAGGTGAAACCTATATGTAGGTA
Organism: Peronia peronii; assembly: GCA_039654565.1. Lineage (NCBI taxonomy): Eukaryota > Metazoa > Mollusca > Gastropoda > Systellommatophora > Onchidiidae > Peronia > Peronia peronii. The sequence continues at coordinate 22,787 of JBCEWB010235171.1, forward strand.
ATGGGCTACGTTTTATTTGTCTGTGATGGATGAAATAGATACAGGGGGGTTCTGAAGTTGATGTTGACAGAAAGAGGATTGAAAACAACACTCAGATTAAAAGAATAAAGTATTTCTACTGTCTTAGTGAGAAAAACAAACTAACTAGCCTATTACCCAAAAATATGAATAGTTTGTCAGTTTACCAAATCTGATGCGTATATGACAAGAAACGGCTCAGATTTTAAGCTCAGTTAACAGAAACAAACATGAGAAAATGGACAGTGTATACATACAGATCTATAATACAGAATGAAATTCAAATATATAAATTCAAATGCATTTTTGGGGCTGAAACCAGTGGAATTGAGCTTTGGCATGGTATTCTCAACCTAGACGCAATCAACTTGCAAATTCACTGAAATCCCAAAATCGATAGTTTAACCCTTTATGGGTGAAAATCTCACTTCTTAACTTAAAGAATCATTTTGTGTTGCATTCATTCAAACTAGCCTAACAGTGTATCGAGCATGCATTCAACATTTGTCTCGTCTTTTACTTCTTTCCTGCCATGTACTTGGAATGTAAATGGCTGCAAACTGATGATTGTGTCTCTTGCATTTCTTTAACAAAACATAGGCTAATGAGTTACAGTATTCCAAATATTTCACATTGTTGCACTAATGTGCAAAATCAGAAAAAAAAAAAAAAAAGACAAAAAGTTCAAGCAATCTTGATAGTAATGATAGCCCACGGCTGTTTAATTCGTAGTGAAAGCGGTATTCTAGTTGCCGACCCAATTCCCTGACTGGCCACCCGCGCTGCGGTCATAAATCAGTTGTCAGCCGTGTGCACCACCATGACCCCAGGCCGCTCCCTTGCCTTGGCGGGGGAATTCTATCCGATCCAATTGTGCGCATCTTTACAACATGATATC
>JBCEWB010235386.1:0-23700 GCA_039654565.1 Peronia peronii
GTTGAAAGTCCGATCAAAAGCTCTTTACGGCTGTTTTTTTAGCGAAAAAAACTTTAAATGCGTTTTTCTCAAAATGCGTTGTTTTAGTACAAATATGTTATCTACTTTTTTATTTACGGAGCAATTACCATGAAATTTGGCATGAATGTAGAACAAAACATTATCTAAATTTCGTCAGAAGGGATTTTTGATATCCTTTTAAGTTTTTGAGAAATTTGAGATTTTGGGGTCAAATTTTCGAAAAATACCAAATTAAAAAAAAAATTGTAGAAAAAAAACTAAGCACTTTATCAAAAATCTGTTCCGACAAAATTTAGAAATGGAATGGTAAAATATGTACACAAAATTACAAGCACATTGGTTGAAAAAGTTCAGAGCTATCGAAGGTAAAGTTACGCAACATCGAGCAGCGAAATCCAAGATGGCAACCGTTGCCATGGCAACCATGAGTGATTTCAAATTTTTTTCAACTGTTTTCCTCTAATTTGATCATGCCGAATTCAATGGTAATGGTTAAAATCATCCCCTCCCAGCGGTGTCCAAAATGACTCCCAGGACCCTCCCCCCCCTCCATCCACCCTTATCCAACGTATCAACAAATGAGATGAGACCTGTACTTTCAATTTTGTACATTTTTTATTAAGATTAAAATTTGACGAAAACTGTTGTTGAAATATATTATTTCCTATTCAACTAAAACGACAAAATCTGTTCCAAAGCCAGGTTATCAGGGAAAAAGTAAATGAAGACTCCAGTGGAAAAACCAGATGTCACATTTTCTACACAGGGAGAAAAACAAATTAAAGTTTAGAAGTCTATAGTTTTTCACTGTATACCCTTTTAAAAACTCTTTAACGGAACTTACCTGGTTTTTCCGAATTATTGTTCTGGTTAACAAATCTTAGCAATGTGCTTTATAACGTCGGGGCAATAACTCATTTTTCACAAAAATGTGACTTAAGTGGTTTTATCACTAGAGTCTTATAATATTTTCATAAATTTCGTGAACAATAAGGATTCAATAATGGCTGTGTTTGGTTGCCTAAGAAATTTCTGTAACATCCTGTGTCTCCCCACTTTGTTGCTAAAAGTTGCCCTGTTATGAACATATGGCCGAGACAATAGACGCTTGTAAATCACTTTTATTCATGACAACATAAGGTTCTTACAAGTCAAAGGTCACCCATCCTTTTCTGGAGGAGGCAAAATTCCAAGTTATAGACCTACCATGCTAACTGGCGTGTGTATCCTGATGCCAAGCAACCACTACTCTCCCCCCCCCCCTCCCCTTTCCTCTTCCTTCCTCTCTTTTACATTAGCCTGCTTTGAAAACCCCCCCCCCCCCCTTCCTCTTCCTCCCTCTCCTTTATATCAGCCTTGCTTTTAATATCCGTTACTGACTCTTACTTGAGACTCCATAGAAGAGTTCCACTGGGACAAGTGATAGACTTCTAATTTTCCCCTCTTTGTGTTGGTAATCAATATTTGAATGTTTCAGCTCCTAACTTTACCTCATTTTGCAGGTACAGTCTAAATATTTCTAACTATTATTTCCTTATGCTCTACTCTTTCTGCTCACCAGAGTTTGTTACTTTGTTTCTGTTCCACATTTTTGCATCACATTCATTATAAGCACTTCTACAGAGAGATCACTGAATGTCAGTGTGTTGGTCACTGTTCTTCTGCACTTCACTTTCAAATATCAGTTTATTTTCCATGTACATCTGGTTTTGAAACATCTCAAAAAAATATTATGTAGCTGATTACATAAATTTGACAATAATATGACATACGAAACATTCAAACAGTCATGAAGAAACGGAAACAACAAAACCTCATATGATTGAAAAGTATAAACACATTTATTTGTATAAAGGATTACATACATATAATGATATTAGGCGTTGAAAGATCTGATATATTTTGCATTCGCTAATGGGTGAAAGTAACTAAAGTATACAATAGGATAGTGTACAGTGGATCTGCCTTTATTATTTCAAAGACAAATTATACTTGATTATTCTGGCTCATCTTTGATTGTTGACAATTTGCGTGGTGTGGGGCGTGGCTTGTCACCTTTATCTGTTGTGAGGAAAATGATGTACATTTTGACAAGAATTAAAACTATGTCTAGAATAAGTTTATAAAATATCCAATAAAACAATGTAAACCAGGTAAAATAGATAATGAGTTATTTTTAAAAATATTGAATAAATGAGCTTGTAAAATACTTTCACGTCTGAATGTGGAAAACTGTTATTGATTTAACTGCAATCCCTGCAAATGTACTTCATAACCTCACTAAAAAATGAAAGCAAGATTGGTATTTATTTAACGTGCCATTCCCCATCTCTTCATATAATTTTCTTTGTGCTGGGTTGTTTGATCTTACTGACTGTGTTCATGTCTGATTGTATGATTCGGTATTCCCAAACAGATGAATAGATGTGCTAAACTATATACATGAAACTAAAACTATCTGAAATATGCCAGGCAAACTAGTGAAAATACGTCAGAGATCAAAGGGTGCTTTGTTAATCAAATCAGATTCTGCTGACCTTGGTGCTACAGTAGGACCAAGCTCTACTCCAGTAATATTTGACTCTTGTGAATACTTTCACTGAACATCAGGACTCAAGTAATAAACTACTATCTGTCTACTAGATTCTTCGAGTCCATGCACTCTGCAAACTCCCAACGCTTGTCTCTCAGACTTAAATACACACTTAGATGTTGAGTTTTATTCAGCATCTCTATACTGTTGTTTGCGGATCAATTGTGAGAATTTTTATATTTTTTTTTTTTTGAGTAAAAGGAAAAATCATGATGTGGAGATATGACATATGCAGCATGGCCAAAAGTAGGCGAACAGTTGTGTAACTATTTGTGTTGTGCTTCACGTCAAATTAGCAAAGTCATTGTTCTAAACCAATTCAAAGTCATTTTGAACATTTACAAGATTAAACTTTATTAAATGTCTATGAAGTGTTAAACTAATGATTATTGCCCCGACGAAGAGCCAAGTGATCTCGAAAATTTGGCTAGCGATATTAGTTTATTTTATTAACTCAATTCAAAATTCTTCATAATGTTTTTCAACTTTTTTGATGTATGTGATTAGTTGCTAATGGACAGTTGTCTTAATTTTAAGACATTTTTTTGTAAAATGAAGTGTTAAACTAATTTGATTGTAGAACTTTAATTGTAATAAAATGCTTTAAAAAGTGTAATGTGCCTAACAACAAAGTGTTACCCTACTTTTGGTCCACTTTGTATAGTGGCACATCAGTTATACAAGTGGTCCCATGCTTACCTATTCTTTTCTGCTGAATTTTATTGAATGTCTTAGCAAGCTCACAGTTCTCATCCAAACTTGGGCCTTCATCAAAAGCAGACAGATCATCTTCACTACGAGCTTTTTTCATTTTATTCTGAAAGTTACAATCATAGTTATTTTCTTCAAATTTTAACACATCCACAAAAACAAATGTTCAGGTTAACGCTTTTTCTTAATAAAGCTCACATTTCAAAGTATTTTATATATAGTCATTCTAGAAAACATCACTGAAATTATATCTCAAATACAATTAGCTTGTTTAATTTAAGTGTTTAACAGTGTTTAGTTGCTATGATTTCCTTTCAAAATTCTATTTTATTATCATGCAAAATGTATCAAATGTGTATATTACATGCAGGAAGTGTTTACCTCTCTTCTGAATTAACAAAATTGATTTTCAATCAGAATGTGAGACTTTATTTACCAGAATGCCTTTCAGTTCTTTCATTGCAGTCCCATCCTCATCATCATCAGGACATGATTGCTGTAATCAAGATTTGAAAAAGAATAAAATGAATTTAATCAATGCTAAAGACCACAAAAATGTAGCCAGCATGATTAATTTCTAAACTTATTGGAAACAGAAAAATTAAGAGATGACCAAGAGATATTACTGCTACTAACGTTACTTGAAAAATAATTCTAATACAGAACAGATCTAGTGTAAAATTTAACAACAACAGACCAACAACGGAGCATGTTCAACATTTCAAATCAAATGGGAGATTGCTTCGCAGATTATCTGCCCCTCCCAAAAGAGGGATATATTGTAAGGGGAGATCATTTTGATCAGGCCTATTACTTCCCTTTACCAGACACCACAGGTGTTAAGCAAGCAATGCAGAGGAAAAAATCCCTTTACTTCTTGTCATTCAAAAGACTGACCACAAAAAAATTTGATAAAATTGTAGCAACAAGAAGAAAACATTCTCTTTACATCAAAATTTTTTTGGAATTTTTCATGGTGTATGTTTCAGGTAAAGGGCGCAAAAGTGATTTATTTCCTCTTTCCACTACTTCTTCAGTCCCCCTTTTATCTGATAAAGCGAAGTAATAGGACTGAGCACAACGATCTCCCATTCTGATGACACAAAATGAATGCTATGTTCAGATAAAATAAATAAATTTATGGAAGTCTTTATATAGGCTATTGGTCGCCTATAAATTATTTAAAACTGGCCTTAGGGAAGTAAAGAAAACGATTATGTAAGCTATTGGTAAGGCTAGACTAACAGCCTATAAAATGTCAGCCTAAATTTAAATGATTTAATTTAATTCTCAGAATTTTATAGACATTTTTACCAGCTGACATTTTTCTATAAATAACCAGGGGGACTCTTAGAGAGACACACGCCATGAAAGTTTAGACATTTGATGATAAATCATGACTCAGATATCAAGCATAGTGTGCTCATGCTTGAAACTTCAAGCTGAAAAGTTAGAGAAAGAGAGTGCCACAAGCATCAACTCTTTGATCACACATCAACACATCGGCTCAATTTCGACACGGAAAGCTACTTAGAGCTGACACATCGGTCAGGTTTGTTTTCCTTCTTTTCCCCAATTCATGTTCTAGTACTTACATATTTAAATCCAAGCCATATTCTACATCCAGTTCCCTTTCCCATGGCGCATAACATGGCCAGTATTGTGTGAACGGGAGCCAAATACATGTATTGGAAATTAAAAAATTCTAGCATTGCCAAAAATCTGACCTCTTGAAATAGCCTGGTCAAAATATGGAAAACATCCCAGTAGTCAAAGACTTAATTACTTTGTTTGCCCTTTATCATAGATCTTCTAAGTCAAGGCAGATAGAAAGATGAAAGCACTGCTCATTCAGAAAATGCATTTGCATTTGTCACCTAAAAGCCTGAATTGCTGCAGCAGAACTCTCCATGAAACAAAATCCATGCTATACACAAAAAAAACAAAAACAAAAAAAACCAAAACAAAAACAGGGCTCCACTTGCTGGAAACTGCACAGTAATATACGCTTGGACATGCAAACAGGCACACAAGAAAATGATTTAAAACAAAAATATGAAACAAAAGTTGATAAGAAAAGGTGGAAAAAGACTTATGAATTTGATACACTATCACCAAGGTCTATCATTCTTTAAAGGGCAAAGGCCATAGGCCAGGCACTTCCACTCAATCTGGCTCCTGGGTTAATTTTATCATATGATTTCATAAGTAATTCCTGCCCCCTGTATCTTCACTCAACCTGAATCTTGGTATGATCTTATTGATCTTGGTGAGATCTATTGATCTTGATATGATCTTACTGATCTTGATATGATCTTATGATCTTGGTGAGAGCTATTGATCTTGATATGATCTTATCAATCTTGGTGAGATCTACCCTTCTTGGTATGACCTTATCTATCTTGGTGAGATCTGTTAATCTTGGTATGATCTTATCGACCTTGATATGATCTTCTTATTCCATTCCATGAGTAACTCCTGCTCCTCTTGTCTCCACTCAACCTGGACTTTGGTATGATCTGATCAATCTTGGTATAATCTTATCAATCTTCGTATGATCAGATCAATCTTGGTATGATCTTACCAATCTTAGTATGATCTGATCAATCTTGGTATGATCTGATCAATCTTGGTACGATTTCATCAATCTTGTATGATCTTACAAATCTTGTTATGATCTGAACAATCTTGGTATGATCTTATCAATCTCAGTATGATCTGATCAATCTTGGTATGATCTTATAAATTTTGGTACGATCTTATTCCATTTCATGAGTGTCCTGTCATCTCCATTCAAGCTGAACCTTGGTATGATCTGATCAATCTTGGTACGATCTAATCATTCCATTCCATGAATAGCACCTGCTTCTTCTACCTCCATGCAATAAGGATTTTAAAATAATTTTTAACAGTTGTTTCATTGCCAGTCAGAGTGAATCATAACGTGCTGGACTTAGAGAAATCAGGGATTGAATGTGAGAAGGTAGTCTAATATAGATGTTTTATATTTGAGAAACTGAAAGAATATTCATCTCTGAACAAGAAAATATTGCTCTCATGGGCAAATTATAGATATATCAGGATGTTGAGAGGATCATATGTGAGGTTATTACTTTTACACTAGAAAGTGTCATATTTCATCTTTAATTGAATACCAACATCAGCCAAATCTATTGTCTTTCCAAAGTTATGTAATATTTAAAATACCTAAGTCCCCCAGTCAACTTCCGAGATTATCACCTTTAAATATGGCTAAGCGTTTTTTCATGTTTAGCATGAGGGTCACATCTTCTATTCCACAGCAACGGATATTTAGATAACATTTATGAATGAAATTTTGCATGGTTTTATGAAAGTGGTTGATAAAATCAGTGTGAAAAATCTGTGCATTTAAAGCCAAAGAGATAGAACCAGGGAATGTGGACACATTCTACCGCTTACTTCAACAGATTTTGCTATATACATCAGATTCCCCTTGCCTTTAATGATCAAAATGATATATTTAGTGACAATTTCAAAGACCCAGCTTTATATATGATGTACAAAAATGGCTAAACTGCCCCATTTCATTAAAACTCAAAATGACCCAAAAATCGACTTTTTACCTTTGAATGCGATTTTTCCAATTTCCAGTAGTTGCAACTTGCATTGAGGTTTGTGGTATGTGCTACTTATTTATTTGCTGAACTATGCATCTTTGCTGATATTTCTTCTGATTTTAGCCACCAATGAGGAATCGCTGGATGTCCCGTCAGTGTGTAATATCTCTAGCAACACACTAGCTCAAGAACTTTTCACGATAGGAACAACTCAGTTTGGGGGCAAACTGACATATGGCTTATTTTGACTGGCATTGAGATAATGAGGTATTTTGAGGTTGGTCACATGAATGAGAAATTTTCACTCACAAGCTGATTTGTGTAGATGCTCTGCACAAGGCAGGTAGATCCTGCGAATCATGAGGATTCAGACATATCAACACTGTACAAACAAATCCATGTGTGAGAGATACTCCCTGAGTCATGTTACCGACCTCAAAATACCTCATTCATTTCACAAATAATTGCTGTTCTTCCCAACATCATCCCAGCATCTCAGTGGTCTATCATTTATTAAAAAAAATAATAATAAAATCCAGAGTAAGGAATTTAAGGCAGAGGGAGTCAAAGTGTCTTCCAGCCTGCCTTCTGGGATCCTTTACAGAGTGTCATAAAAAGTAGATATTTCCTGGGTTGTAAATACACTTTTTTTACCATATCTGATCAGAGAAGATGAAAGAGAGACAGTGCAAAGTTCTGCACACATTGTGAGAAATTCCAGTGGAGGTAAAAATATAAGTGGGGTCAGGGAGTGAGACTGTGGTGAAGAAAAATATGTGGGTCAACTGCGAGCCATTGATAAAATGACATTCGAATATCTCCATACTTTTGAAACTAAGAAAAATCGAACTGAATGTGATCTGAAGACAGACACACCATTAAGGGTATTGTATTATTATTATTATTTTTTTTTTTAAAGATTCTTTTGTGAGAAAGTGGTGGGTGGAAGGAGGGGGGGTGGTAGGATGGGGGAATGATGGGGGGAAAAGGAGATAGGATGAGTAAGCCAGAGGAGAAAACATAAATCATGCAGCAAAATGCTTAGAGATATCGACAGCTGTGATCTAATAGATGCAAAGTGTGTTGCAGTGGAATTTTACCAGACATGGGGCAGACATCTTTCTAGGAGAATCTGTTTCATCCACGTTCTCTAATGGAGAGGTACGTAGTAAAGACTAAAGAGAAAGGAAAATTACTACTATATTTTTACTGATTGTCACTGAGTTAAAAAATTTTAACAAACAACAAATTGATCAAAAGAAAAAAAAAAAAGCTTCAATAAGATATGAGGTTCAACATCATCAAAACAGGCAATCATCAAACTGAGGCAACCAGAGAGGTCACCATTTTATTTTTTGGCCTGTGAGTGAAGTTTTAATGCAATTTTTTTTTCCACAGAAAGCTTTTATATCCATTAAGAAATGTATTTCAGGGTCTCGTTTGCTGAAATATATTGAGTAAAAATCCAATAATTAGGATCTAATGACATGACATAAACGAGGATTAATAAGAATTAACAAAACTTATTGGCCATTTTCTTATTTTAATTTAATTGCAGCTCTATAAGTGTCTATACATCCAAATCTATTCAATACAGTACAAAGGTTTTTTCACCAACTGAAGGGGAAATAAATAAGTTTAACAATGACACCAATAACTCAGTATGCTCAAAAACTGACCAGTGCCTGATTTCATGCCCTGCCTCATAAAATAGCAAATATCATCTGGAGTTATCCTTTTTGAGGTTCAAGTTGCTGATGTGCTCATTCAGTTAGTCACAAAGGAGCAGAAAACATAAATGAACATTGAAAGATTCAGTCAGAAATACATAATTTGTCTCAACAGTTGAAACATTTGCAAGCTGTTCAAGACATATTTCCTAACTGACAAATAAAGTATTCATATTCACGAAATGATGCAAAACTTAACTAGTTTTGGTAGAAATTTCTAAATCATCCCGCAGCTAAATCTCATTAAAATTTAAAGGCCATCTCTCTCTCACTGATGTAGAAAAATAATTGATTATATGTGAACTCTGTCAGTCAAAAATTGCAAAATAATTGACAAAGTTCTGGACAGACAAATTTTGCACCAAATCTGGGACTTGGTGTTTCGTCAATAAAAGTTGAGTATTTTTCAAGATTTTCAACTCCTGTTTTTCCATTGATACAAAGTAACACTCCCACGTTTTTTCTGCATTATTAATCTTACTCTTTTCATCCTTTGTCAAGACATCACTGTCACCATGGATAATAAATAAATACAAAGATGGTGATGGTAACAGTCGCAAACCATGAAGGTCCAAAATTAGGTTATATTTTTGTCTTGCAAAAAATGTTGCATTATGCCTTGTATGGTTACATAGTTTTCCACCAGTAAACTTGCACCATATAAAGGCATGATACAAAAGGGGTTTCCAAGGGATATTTTATGACAAAAATATAGGATGACTTAATTTTTGACTTACATGGTTTGCAACTGTTACCGTAAACTTATTTAGACTGACTCTGCCCACACAGCTGATGCAAACTACCTGCACGAGTGACGTGGGAAGTAGTTTTTGTCTGGGTCACTCCTGCTGGGTTAGTCAAGCTTGTTGCCAAATCAAAATCAACTATGGAAAATGTACAAAAAGTATCACAATATGGTTACCTAATGATTAACCACAGGCACTTTCACCATAAACCGAGATTAAATTTTTCTGACAAGGTCTAATTTCTTGCTGTAAGATTAAACAGATATTGCTGGGTGATGAGCCATTTTGACCATCAGCCAAAATACTTCCCTTTGCCTGGTACAAGACATGAGACATAATAAAAGTATTATAGATAAAGATGGAAAAACTTGCTTTTTCTCTCGCTACTTGAGATATGAGTAAGAGAAAATTGTGAAAAATCCATCATATAGTGAAAATCTTTATTTTTTTTTTTTTCTTATCATGGTACTTTTTTCAGAATTTTTTGCCTGATCTGTTTCAAATAACACAAGCAATTCTATCCTTCTTTACAATGTTTGTCTTATACTCCCTATTCTTGGCAAAGGGAAGTAACTTAGCTGGCAAAAAAAAAATCGCTCATTATTATAGCTTCTCCACCATTTTGATATATTCCATCCATTTTGTATGCTACCATTAATGATATTGTCCTATTTGTACTTACTGTTCTCTTTTTGAGAACTGGTTTCAGTCCAATGCTTCCTTGCTTGATCCGTTTCATCATCTCGTCCACAGCTTTGGAATAGTCCTTACTTACTTGGGCTCCACCAAGCTCCACTGAAGAGAAATGAAAAGCAGAGAAACAACAAAAAAGTTGTACAATCTTTCTCTGAAAAACAAATAAAAAAACAAAAAAACAAGGCAGTATTTCTTATGCTGAAAAATTGCCTTCATACAGCGGCATTACATCAAATCACATAGGGTGACAAATGTTCCAAATTTCCTCCGCAACAATGTTAAATTAAAATATTCTTAAAAATTTGATTAAAAAATTACATAAGAGAAATAACTGCAGTCCCTGTTATAATTTTGGCACTGTTTTCCCACAGGAGCACCAAGACATTGCTAGACACTGTGATATTTAGACTAAAGAGTAAATCTGATAAAATCTGCTCAGTCAATTGATCAAGAACAGATCTAGCAAGGGCATCTGCCAAGCCATATAATAAAAAGATATGATTAGCTGAGTTGTATGAGGAGTCGGGTTTACACAAATGCATAATAGTTCTACTGCAAACTTTATCACAAAAAATCTTGACAGAATGGATGAAATGCAGCGCTTGAAAAATTTCTGCAACACCAAGAAAAAGCATGTACAAAATAAGGTAACTTGAGCCTATCATCAACATAGAGGGCCTCATAAATACACAGCATACGGTAAAGCAAGATTAATTTATGCCTACTGATGAGGACGATATAAGTGAGATGCTAAAAGTGCCTAATGAGTAATTAACATTTCAGTATTTTGAAACCAGAACACTGCACTGAAATATTTTGTAAAATGCAGTATGTTGATTCCAGCATTAAGTCAACATTTGCATTTAAAATATTTATTTGCTTACATCGCTTCTCTCTCTTTTTCTTGGTTCCTCCACCTGTGATCTTTGCCAAAAATCTGAAAAGGGATATAAAATGATCAAAGTAGTTGATTGTCCGACCTCTTTATGATACTTCAAGATACCATAAGGCTAAAGAAGTATCATGACTCTTGACTTCATAAAATATATATCCATAATGTTTTCTATCATCTATATAAGACCTTACTCATAGATAATAACTTGAAGAGAAAATGACAAAGATATGTAAATTTGATTCTATAATTCATTCTTATATACATTCAGATAATTTCATGCAACAGTTTCTCCAAAGCAATTTTTATCATAAAATTTGTTAATTTTACTATAACAGTTAACAACTAATTTTCCTTTTCGTTTTCTTATCAATGAAAGAAATAATTCAAGGTCTACAAATTGCCTTCTTATCTGAGCAAAGTTTGCAAGGTTTTAAAAATTTATCAAGATATTTTAACAATTATATATTGCACATCCATATAAAAAAAAGTCAGATGTCAAATTTTTCATGCTTCTGGTCATAAGTGTCACTGGAAAAGTAAATGAATGTTTTATTTATCTCAAATGAAAAAATGTTGGGCAAGCAGCTCTTTTGGGCCAAGATATTCATGTTAAAAAGTAACTTCTGTGATTTCATATTAGGAAAATCTAATTTTCACAATGAAATCCCATTAAATATCCAATTCATTTCACACGGTTCTTTGACTTTCATTGCCAGAAGCCACATGACCCGGTACTACTGTTTTCTCTGTGATGACATTATTAATCCATATCAACTTTACGAAACAAATATTGATATTAGGTTCACAAGAATTTCTTTTTTCATAGATGAAATTGCAGAAACTGTATATAAAGGTTTCGATTAATTATAAGAATTTTAATAGAAAAGCTGCTGGCAGTGAAAGAGTTAGAAACTGACCCTCCGGTTTTGGCCACAGGGAGTGGGGGTGGTGGAGGTGGAGGTGGAGGAGGTGGTGCATGCAGGGTCTGCTGCAGTTTCTTTTCCAGGTCTTCATCTGGCAGATTGAAAATAGAAACAACAAAAAGTACATGTACAAATGCAGAAAAATTACTTTTTGTCCACAGAGCCAGAATAATAAGGGAGAAAACTGCACCTGTACAAAATTAAACTTTTGAAATAGACACAATGGTGAGAGATTATTAATTGAATACACTGAAGTTTACATTAAAAACACTTTATTATGTTACTGTTCAATAGCTAAAATAAAGAAAATAAATCAAAATACCATTATGAGGGTACCAATATTAAAAAAAAAACAATGCTGCAAACCATATGACAAGAAAAAAAAAACCAAGAGGGATTTTAATTTTCTCTCTGTACAAATGCCAGTCTGACACCAAAGCCATGTGACAATTTATTAGTTTCTTAAAAAAAACTCATTTGGAAATGATATGCAAGAATTCAGTTACTCTTCCATTTGTTTCAAATCCAAATTAACCAAATTCTTCTGTAAGAGCCTGGTGCACTGATGTAAAACTCATATATAGCTTTTCATTAAAAGGGCTTACATTTCTGGGTAAGCGATGAGTACTGGCTATGCAGCTGTTCTGTTGTTTTCTCTGTGTCGGCCAACTTCTGCAGTAAGCTATCTCTTTCCTGCATCAGGGCGGCATTCTCAGTTTCCAGGGACTCCACCCCTGTTCTCTCCTTCTCTTGAAGTATTTGTTGCTCCAGTTCTTCAATCTATAAGATAAATACGATAAGATAAGACAGATATGACAATATGAGATCACATAAGACAAGGTAAGATAAACTAAGATAAGATGAACTTCATATATCCTCAAAACAAAATTTCTTTCACAGGTGATGAGACATAACATATGTGTGGTTTGCATTTATACTTACATGCAAATGGTCTTAAATTTCATGAATAGCATCTGAACAAGACAGACTCAAGAAAAATTGACAGGAGTATTACTGATGGCATAAGTTTATTTCTGTTATGCTCCCCAATCAATACACAACCACTTCTTTTGGAACATTTCAACTGATTATAGAGATCCCAAATTATGTGAAGCTTTTCTGTATATTAAACTTCAGGTATCAAGCATCAGTGTAACCATGAATGCTGTTAACCATTTTTATTAATGTACTTGATGCACCTTCTTATTCTCCATTTCTCATGCTCACATACATAACTGCAGATGGCATGAAAATAAATAGGATAAAGTGTTGCATTGTCCAAGTCATAGACAAGCAAAAATCACTGGTTTGCCTTGTTTGAAAAGGAAACAATTTGTATGGTGTTTATACTGTGGTTATTAATTATGTTTTTTTTGTTTTTTTTCAAAATCTTAGGCTTCCAAGCCAGCTCCTATTGCTCATCTAAGGATCAAAATAAATTTATACGGAGAAGACTGCAAATATATCCATTCTGACAATACCAATGCCAAAATCTTATAATTTATTATTAGCCATCATATGCTGTCTAGCCTATGCATTGTGCTGTTGACAAATAGTGTAAGTTATGACAGTATAAAAGTTGGCATCATGGAAGACTGTATGGCATACCTCACCAGAGCGTCATCAAATCTCATTATAAAAGCAGTGGCATCAATATCTTTTGATAAGTGAGAACTTGTGGAGATGAAGCATTTTCTCTTAAATCACAAAGTACACACAAAACTTAGTTTTAAAAAAATAAAAAAACTTTCAGCAGGTAAGGACTTTATCTTTGTCATTATCAATAATTCTCACTTTCTGTTTCGATTCTGCCTTGAGTTTTTCCATCTTTGTGGTCAAGTCCTCTATTTCCATCAATGCTTCCATCAATTTTTTGTCATTTCCAATGTCTTTCATAAGCATGGCGCTTTGGCGTCTGGCAGCCTCTCTCTCTGCATAAAGCTACAAAAGAATGGGAATGAAAACTGATATCTTAGATCTGACGTCAGTGCTATTCTTGATCATAGAGAGTTAACTTGTCTTAGGTACCAGATTCAAGAAAAATGAACCAACACAATGTCACAATTTTAGATCAAGGTAATTTTCATAGAAGAGTGTCTTAGCTACATATAACTGCAATCTTCTCTAACTGATGCAGTGGCATTTAACACAATGGGAGATTGTTGTGACCAACCCTATTACTTCCCTTTGCCAGACATGAAAGATATTGAGCAACGAGCGTAAAGAAGAAAAAAAATCACTTTATTTCATGTCATTCGAAAGACTGATCACCAAAAACTTTTCTTTACATCATAAATTTTTGGAATATTTCATATGTTGCAAATGTCATTTTTTTCTTCCTTACACTGCTTGTTCAACACTTGTGTCTGGCAGAGACAAGTATCAGGGCTGGTCACAGTGATCTCCCACTAGGTTTTTCGAGTGTTGATAGGCTCAAATGAAATGTTACTAACATAATAATGCCTTTCAGACACAGATATTATTTCCATTCAATTGCAGTCAGAACACCATTAAATTAGAACCATAAACATATGATTTTTAACTCTTTCACTCTGGTGTGCCCGCTATTCAGAGAACAAATTTTCGTCAGACTCCAGCGAGCTGAACAGTCAGTTTGACAGGCTGGTCCTCTATACTGGTTTTGTAATGAAACAACATAAATCCCACCCACACCATTTCTGTCTGTACATAAGACATGCGAATTCCAACTGCTTATTCGCCTCGCAGTTACCTAAAGAGTGACTGAAAAGTAACTGTCTATTTTAAAATGAATATGAATTATCTATTTATTTTGTGTGTTTATTTTATCTTTAATGTTTTGTGTTTGATCTTTAATGAACAAGAATTTAACCTGTTTGTATCTGTCTTTTCAAATTGATTATTTTGTTTGAAATTTGGAAACCACAAACATGTTGAACATCTAGCTAGCGGAAGATTACGAAGTGTGGAAATCTGTTTTAAAAAAATAATAAAATTTGAAAAGACAGACACAAACAGTTTAAACTGTCATACACTAAAGATCAAACACAAAAACATTTGAGAGAAAAATTACAATATAAATAAATAATTAATTTATAATTATTTTAAAATAGGGAATTACTTTTGACTCATCCTTAAGTTCATATTTTTTTCCCAAAGTCAAGTGCAGTATTTTTCATTACCTTTAAAGAAAACTCTGGACAGACATGAAAAAAACTTTTGTAGTGAACGAAATAAATGCACGTTCTAAAACTGATAATGCAGTTCCATCCCAACTTGATTTACTAAATGCTACTCAATAACAAAAATTACAACAAATGTTTAAGAAATCAAGCATGATGTGAGAATGTTTCTATGCAATTCAGTGAATTCAGACTGTAGAGACTACTCACGCCATGAGCCAGTTTCTCCACTGTAGTACGGCCAGTGATCTCTTTTTCAAAGTGCTTGTGCAGTTCCTCATATTCTTGACAAGCAGCCTCGGAAGTTTTGGCAAGCATCTCCAGGGTCTTCTCCTGCTTGCCTATGGTGTCCTTGGCTTGCGTCAACTCCACCTTGTAGGCCTCAATCTGTGCAGGAAAGCTAGATCTACTTACAATAGCTTCACCTCTGCAAATGTCAAGAAACTTCATGTTTCAAGATCAAACAGCCTAGCCGAGACAGCACTGCAGGACATAGTAAAATGAATAGGAAAGCGAGGACAACAGAAGAAGAAGTAGGTCAAAGAGTGGATGGGAACCAGCTTTGCCACAAATCAAATCTTAGGCCAGGATCTATATATTTTAACTTGTTTTCTGATTACATTTTTTTTTTTTTTACTTTCTACTTGCTGTCAGTTCAGATCCACATACAAGATACAGATCTATATTATTACTTAAACAAAAACCACATACCCAGTCTTTCAGTTGGCTGTTCTTCTCCTTCTCATAGTGGTAGCTTTCATTCAAGTTCTCCACCTGGGCCTTCAAGGAAACTTTCTGCTCCTCCAGCTCTAGACAAATAAGAATAATCTTGATCAGGCAAATAGTATGTAGAGAGATAAATGACAGTCTTAACTCTCCTAGCTGTAACTTGCTTATCTCACTTGCCACTTATCTCTGCCAATATCGTAGGGAAACCTTTGAAGATGAGGCCACTAACCTCCTCTAACCCTCTCTGTCTTCCAGTGCTCTTTGAGAATCAGCAAACCTCATTCCTGTCCATTTTTGGATGTTGTTCTCCCATCTCTTCCTCTTCTTCATCTGCAGCTGCCTTTCACTGTGTTTTCCAAAATGGTGTTTGCAAATCCTGACAATCAGGACACATGAGCGCAACATCACAATTTTCATTTTTGCACCATAGTGAGATTTATGTGATGTTCTATAGTTTCCTGGATTTAGCTATAGACCTCTTCATTTGCTACATGGCCTCTGTAGTTTATCTCAGAAATGAGATAGTTGTAACTAAATGAAAAAAAAAAAGACAACAAAGCAAGTAACTATCTTACCTGCAATAAATATTATTTTAAAAAAAGCAATCTGATAAAATGAGATAACTAACACATAAAAATCTTCAAAATCAAATGTGAACAGATTAAGAAATTTTTCTTCAGCGAATTTTTACATATTTTCATTTTTCACTTTTACCATCAGGCATATAAGGCATACAAGGCAGTGTGAAACATTAAGTCCAAATTACATACAGTAGATCTAAATTGTTCTTCTTTTCACAAAACATGTTAGCAAAGTAAATGTAAAACATTGACAAAAATTAAAATAATACTCACCAGTGATTTGTTGATTCAACTTTTTGTGATATTCAGTTTCTGCAGAATTCTCTTCAGGATCCTCATCTTCAAAGTTGATTTCAACCACATTCATTCCACTTTGCTGCAAAAGCATTTGGCTCTGCCGTTTCAGCACTTCATTCTTGTGATTTACCTGTACAGATGAAATGAAATGGTTTCACAATCTCTTTCTCTGTTCAAATGGTGAAACATTAACAAAAGTCACAGAACAGAAAACAGCACATATAAATTTTGTTGTAATGCATGTATCTCAACTATAGAACACCTGTTGGCCTCAGTTTTAGTGAGTTCAATAAGTGGCCTACTGAAAAACTGATTCAGTCAAAACAATTAAAATTGTTTCTGAATATAGATATAATATATGATCTCTGTGAGTTGGTCTCATATGTATGTCATGAAGTGCTCATTTATTGGTTCACTGATAGTCATATGTCTTGCGCCCAGGGCAAATGAGTCGGAAGTCACGCCAGGTGATTTCGAATTACAGTTGTTTTTTACTATTTTCCAACTATGATACCAAAATTTTTCTTTTTTCAGATTAAAAAAGATTAAATTGTCGTTTTGCGAACACAAAAAAAAATTTCAGTATCTTAGTCGGAAAGTAGTTAAAAATGACCGTGGATCTTTATCGCCTGGCGCAACTTCCAACTCATTTGCCCTGGTCACAAGACATATGTTGTATTCTCTATCCTCAGAAGAAACAGAGCCCTCTGAAATATATGCACTATAGTATGAATGCTTTGTCAAATAGTTGTAAAAGATGACAATAGGACAGCAGTTCCTTTTCCATATGTCACATGCTCTTTTTCTAGTCTCAATTAGTTACGAAAATAATCTCATTTCCAGTTTAAAGTTTTTCTTTCTCTAAAAACAAATCATTTCAATTTCACTAGACATGATACCTCAACACTCTGAAAAAAAAAAAAGAAAAAGTGCTCTATTTGATTGATATAACTTCGCTTTTCTATTAATTGCTACAAAGTCCTCGGTTCTTGCAAATAATTGTTGGGAGTTATGATTTCTCTTACCTTGCTTGCATAATTTTCTGCTTCATATTGGCACTGGAGTGCTATCTCATACTTCTCCTTCAAGGCTTGGTATTCAAGGGTGACAGGTTGCAGAACTGTAGCATCGAAAGAGACACTTGCATTATCATTCAAAACACAATCTACATAATTAAGACACTTCACTGCCAACAACAGTATGAGGTCGAAGAATCAATCTCCTATAAGTTGGAAAACAGTAGTCCAATATAAACCACCCCCTTTTCCCCTTTGATCTGATGTTCTGACCACTGATCAGCCTTTCGCATCTATATGCAGAGGTATGTGATAGACACCACAAGTTGTTGATTTGCAAACGACCAATTAATAAAAACCCAACTCAGGCATATAGTCTGCTGGTTCATGTAACAATTAGTAACACTGAATAATGGTCGCTGCCTCTGATTGTCTGAAAGGAAGTAGAGAATGCATGCTATTTGGCTCGTGCACAGTGGGCTGTGCTGTGGAAGGAGCAAGGGAGACTGACCAAATTGCTGGTGCTTAGAACAGGACTGCAAAACTAACATAGCAGTGAAGGGGTTAAGCACTTTCAATATTTTGTACACTACCCTCACAAATGCAAACAAAACAATTACCAGATTGATAGTGTGATCCTTTATGATACAAACTAAGACAAACCAACTCTTGGGATTCAAATGCTGCATACATACTCGATCAGTTGATGATGATTCATTACGGATTATGGATTTGTCAAATGAAATTCTAGAGCTGTGAATGATTTTTTTTCAAAACAACTAGGACAAAGAGAGATGCTTAGCTTATCTTTTTATTTTAAATACAAACTAGAAGCATTGCTTCATTATGCTATGATGAAGAACAATTGTTAAAATCAAAGTTCTTACCATCTTTTGCTTTTTTAATTTGTTCCCCCTTCTCCTTCAGTTTTCCAACAAGTATGTTATACTGAAACAGAAAAAAAACACAAGTTGTATAAAGCATTTTTTGGCGTAGATTCCACATATGAATCATGTTTTACAAAACATAGAGCAGCCATTGAATATGTGAAAATCTTTATGCAAACTCAATCTGAACCACCATTTAAGTTCAGGTTATTTTCAGAATTTCTTGTCAATATACTCTGTTGTCCTTGAACACAGAGTAAGATGATTAAAATCTGTTCTGGTCAAACATCATTTAATAACACAAAACTTCATTTAATCTACTCACCTGCTCCTGGTTTTTCTTGTACTTGCCAAGAAGATCTTCATGTTTCTCCACCACTTTCATCATGAAAATAGTAAAAAAGAAAAAGAAAATTAAAAATGATATCAAAGTGAAAAAAAAAAAAAATCAAGTTCTATTTTTCCATGTAGTGACTTGTTGGCGTCAGCTCTCATGTATCAACTACAACTGTAATTTGAACTTGGTTCTCAATGTCAGCAATAATCAAAAGTTTCAAAATGGAGACTGATTCTCATCTTGTATTGTTATCAGTCATAACATAGCATTTTCTGAATGAAAAATATAACAAATGATTTAAAAATGTTTCTCAACTGTTTCTTTAATTACTACTCTTTTACTAATATGATATATCTAATGTTTATCAATAGCAGAGAAATCAGTTTATACACTGGGGTGTCGCACTATCTTTTAAACATTCCAACTGAAAAACCACAAAAAAAAACAACAACAAAAAGCTTAGTGTGATGATGACATTATAATTAATCGTATTTAGCTAAAATTTGTTTACCTTTCACACAGTGTGTAGATAATGTCTTGATGACCTTCTCAAGATCTGCACATTTTTTCCGCCACTCATCAACACTTTCAACACCATCACCTGACATCTTGCCAAGAGAATCTGTAGTTTACATAAATAGTGTGGTCAAAATTCTGGCTCAACTGTTCTAGTTTTTTTTTTTCAAAAATGCATTAATTTAAAACATGTGTCAATCACAAAGAAAAAAAAATGTCCAGCTATATTAAAATGCCTAACAATTTCCTAAATGCTAGATCTACATAATTCTCTGGACACTAAATGGGTGATATCTTTATCTAGAATCTAGATCAAGATCTATGCACATTTAGTCTAGATCAGAAGAAAATGTCAAACTATCATCTTTAGGATGCTTTGTTCATAACATCCACAATATGCCTCGCACTTAGACCACAATTCAGTTCAGTGCTGTGAAAAGACTTCTCTAAATATTTAATAGATGCGTAGGTAATCTGCCATGTCAAGATCGCCTTGAACATTTTATTTAAAGTCTATTTCGATCTAAATCTAAACTCACTGTTTTACAGGATTTTATAAATCTGCTGCTATGCAAAATAAATAATTTAGTACTGCACACAGATTCAACACTGTACACGGCTAACACATGCAGTTATCATGTTCATACAACCTAGTATTAACGATGAGAGCGGTGCAGGAAGTAAGTTTTTGTAACAGGATCTCAGTCGACGTCACACACAAGTGTCAGCTGTGTTTTCCTGGTCGGCAGAGGTCAGAGTCATGACAAAGGTTCAGTTTGGGTTAAACCTTACTCAGGGCACATGACTCTGTCTCAGGGCTCCATCCGTGACCTTTGACCTGTCAACCGTCACACTGAACGGTACATCAGTCAAAAGTAAGCAATCACTTGAACTTTTTGTTTCATTTTCGTTCTGAACAATAAAATAAAAATATAAATAAATTAGGACCTCTTTAAATTAAATTAAGATCTCATATCATACCAGTATTCCAGCAGATTCGTGGGATTTGACATGAAGATGGAGGTGGATTATGATTTCATTATGACCTCGGTTCGACTCTATAAGCTAAGATAAGATAACTTTATTTTTCCTCAAAAGTAGAAATTTTTGTACAATGTAGAAACGAGCTAGGTTCAAAATCATATAGACAAATTGTAAAAATTATGCATAATGTTAAATATTAATCATACATTGACTTGCATGTCATCTTCTTGCACATTCACACAACCACACATAGAATCAAATAAGTTGAGCATTCTTAAATGAAACCACGCGATGCTTAGATAAGATGGTAGATGTACCATTAATAATAGTAACATTATTATATATATATTATTACAACATTCTCGTCACAGATGGCATAAAACTGTTTTTATAGCGTTCTCTTCTTGTTTTTATGCGTAAAATGCGATCGCGTTGTTATTTTATTATTTGTGATGAGAGGGGATGTGAGGGGTCATCTAATATTTTGTGGATCTTATTTAGACAGTTCGTTATATACAGTGTGTTGAAGGTGTTGTGCGTGCCTTGTGTAATCATTATTGCCTTTTTAATAATGTTGTCAACCTTCTTTTGATCTTGTAGTTTGCAGTTTCCACCCCAGCAACACAGGCCGAACAATAACACACTTTCTATGACAGACATGTAAAACAATGACATAATTTTGTGACCTACGTGAAATTCTTTCAGCTTCCATAAAAAGTACAACCTCGTACTGATTTTTTTTTTTTTTTTAACTGACAAGCGAAGCGTGAGTGCCAATCCAGTTTGTTGTCTACTGTAATGCCAAGATATTTATAGCTGTTCACTATTTCGACTGTCTAATTCTTTATTTCGAGTGATTGGAGAGGGGTCTTTTATGTTCTAAAATCTATTATCAGCTCTTTTGTTTTCTTGACATTCAAAAGCAAGTAGTGATCCTCACACCAGCCAATAAAATAATTTACAGCTGATTTGTAGAGACGTTCGTCATCAGAAATAAAACCTTGAATAGTCGAATCATCAGCATATTTAATTAACTTCCCAGATGGCTGATTGATCATACAGTCATCTGTATAGATGGTGAATAACAAAGGAGACAGTACATAGCCGTGAAGTGCCCCAGTATGTGTTATTATTGTTTGAGATGTTACATTGTCTTCTGTCCCGCTCTCTCTCTCTCTCCTCTTTTTCTTGACGTATAAACGTATCTTACCGTGATTGGCACAATATAGCCGCAATCGTGCTGATGTGCCGTTAAACCCCAACACAAACAAACAAACAAACAAACATTGTCGAAGTTTACATACTGTGGGCGGTTGGTTGAAAAAAACAAGTTTCACGAACGTTATTTAGTTGTATACCTGTTCACACCAGAAATGCTCAGAACTTCTCTTTATCGTCTGATCTAGATCTTGTTTACACCCAAGACATAGTATTAACAGTATTTCTATGCTTGCACTAACCTCCTGTAGCGATCGACGACCGATGTTTCATTTATTACTACCGCTACTGGTTACGGTATATATTATGTACGTTTTCAACCCACCTGGAGGCGGTTCTCTCACGTCGGCTTGCAGATCGCTGGACCTAGAAGTTGCAAGCCTACAACATGGAAACGGCAGAATGCGAGGCGTTACGGGGGTGGTGAAAAAAGAGGGGGGAGGGGGGGGGGACGTCCTGAAATAGTTTTTTTGCTAAAGAAAAATGCTATTTGAGGGTTTTGTTTTCTCCTAAAAGTCCTGGCTTTTCTGAATATAAAAATGGTCTTAAAAAATGGATATGTCCATTGAGCAATGGTCATTCAACGGATGGCCGGGCTATTGTCAACCAGGATTTGGCTCTCTCTGGATGCTACATGCAGCAGTAGATCATCACTAGATTATGTAAGGGCAAAGGGTTCATAAATAAAAAAAACCCGCGATCACGCATATTAATCATTTTAAGTGTAAGCTTTCACCGGGCGCTCTAAAATGAACTGCAACGTCCTGTAATTAGTAACATTTTCTTTTATTTCTGCTACTTCAGAGCACAGGTATGGAGCATCTGCCAGTGTAAAGGTCAATACTCTCTTGGTTTTGATTGAGAAAGATATGGGGACCATAATAGGCCCTCAAGAACCCGGAAGTGACTCTATGGAAGCCCTTATAATGATAGGGGATAGGGGGTAAAATTCGAGAAAAGATTTGGCCAGAAAGGCAGGAAAAGGCAACAAAACGCACAGATGTCATGGAGAGAGGCTAGTATGTGAAACTGATCTGTTTTGTGGCTAAAAGGCGAAAAAAAAAAAAAAAAAAACCCTCTCCATATTAATTTTTTTCCTGAAGAAAAATGTTAAACGCGTTTTTCTCAAAAACTTGTTGTTTTTTTTTAACACTATTTTGCTTTCTACTTTGTAATATCTGAACTGCGTCTAACATAATTCGGCATACATCATTTTCATAAGAAAACAAAACAAAACAAAACAAAAAACGCGTGGCCCAGTCAGTTAGTAAGTTTTAGAGAAAAATAGATTTTCAGTATAAAAAAAACAGCGAAATTTGAAATTTCGCTACATGGCATTTTCAAAAATTTCTAGAAAATTTTCTTTTGCATATGAAGAGCTGAAAATATATAGAGTTATAGATGTTTTGCTGGAACAATAATTACGTTCAACAAGGTTCCTCAAGTTTCATCGAAATTTGACGGAGGAGATAGATTTCACAGTTAGTCATTCTAGAGACGCCAAAATCCACGATGCCGGCGATGCCGTGACAACCATTCAAGAAAGTCATATTCTTTTCACTGTTTTCATCTAATTTCAACATGCCAAATTCGATGTAAAAGGTTAAAATAGTCTATCTGTAATAATAATAATAATAATAATAACCTCCAGGATGCGCCTCCCTCCCGATCCTTTATCGATGATGTGTTCAGAAGATCAGGCCTATATTACAAATCAAATAAATATTAATTGTATGCAAAGAGACAATACGTTACTCAGGCTTGGCAAGAAATCAGCGAGGAAACCCAGATTGAAGGTGCGATTTATTTTTATTTGGTATACGATATATCTAGATCCATATTATTTCCCAAACTCTGATGTACCTACTCATTTAGTATAAAAATATTAGATAAATTGGCGATGAACATTCTCGTTCTCAAAAACACTTTCTGTTTCTCCTCCTTCTTACTTCTTGACCATCGTCTCCAATCTCGCTTCAATGCCATCGTCATCATCATCATCATCATCATTTTACGAAAAATGTCTTAAAATTAAGACGACTGTCCACCGGCAACTAATC